>OX453304.1:5432819-5585237 GCA_949710035.1 Crambus lathoniellus
GCCGTTAATTGAGCTCGCGGCTGAAAATAGCGTGACCTACTTTCAGTACATCATTATTAAATGTCTGCTAATTTGCAATTTATCAACTTTATTTAGTGTTAATTTAAATGACAGGAGAAATTTGTACAATGGTCGCTAATGATAGAGCGTAGAAGTGCATTAAATATTGAAATCATACTGCCAACTGACACTGGGAGGAGAATTAGTTTTCAAGGAGTCGCTTGCAGTGGTACGTAATTATGTAGGTACTTACATAATGGGTAAATTATGATGTGACGTCATATTGAACTATTTCTCGTTTCAGCATTCCCTGCTCGCTTGTACTGTAAGGTCAGACGCTCACTCTCTCACCCACTTGTCAACCTCTTTTGAAAACTCCAGATTGATATCCGTAATATTTTTATCGCACGTATTTTTGTTTCTCATTTGATATTTTAAATAGGTTCAACATAAACACAAATTATTAATAACAAATGAAAACTTCTTTCTTTTCTTTTTACAATGAGATTGTATCTTTTAAACTGAGTACTTACATAATACCTAAGACCATATTTGTTCACAATCTTTATTCAAAATACCTATTTCATTTGTTCAGTCTTTCACCCTACGCTATTGTAAGCTCATAAATCTACTTGCGGCCGAACCGAAATCCAGTCCGAAATATTCCACATAACACATTTATTTTATTGTTTCGATCACGAAAGGCAATTTTTAACTGTTATCTAAAAGACAGAAACTCCCAATTGTAAGTACTTACCTATAGGCAGTAATTTTGAGAATAACATATAATCGAACCGTTTGTTAAATGAGCAGCCGAGAAAGCTTAGTCAATCGATCTAACGAACATGTACCTTTTTTATTTTATACTAGCGGCCCCCGCGGTTCCACCCGCGTGGTTCTCGTTCCTGTGGGAGTATCGGGATAAAAAGTAGCCCTAGTTACTCGTTATTACATCAGCTACCTGCCAGTATATATGCCAGTATAAGTTCTCCTACTCGCACCATTACGAATCTCGAAAATTGGCGGATACCTATATAGTAAACTAGCGGACCCGGCAAACGTTGTTTTGCCATATAAATTTTATTGGACATGAACTTCGTATCACCAAAATCTGCCTGCCATAAATGTCACTTATTTAAAATTGGTAATCCAAAGAGACAAAAACGTCACAGATTACATACTCTTTGACATACCTACTCTTTGGAAGCGGCTATGTAGGAAATGACAGTTGTGTAAAGTACGACAGTTTAACGATTTTATTTACAAAATTACCATATTTATTTAAAATTTTCCTGAATAAAAAGTAGCCTATGTTACTCTCCAGCTCACAAATTATCCCCATACCGAAAATCTCGTCGATCCGCTGCTCCGTTTTGACGTGAAAGACGGACAAACAAACATACAAACAAACAAACACACTTTCACATTTAAAATATTAGTATGGATTCATCCTAAATTATTTGAAACTTCGATTCGAGCTCTAGTAGCAAGATGTGATACTGGAATTACGAACGGGAGTGGCACCATATTTTTGCTCGTGAGTGTATTAAATAATGACGACCATTGATACTTAAATCATGTTGCGTGCGATTAGATCACACGAATTTTTGTTAAAAGATTTATTGTAATAGCAATAATGGCAAATATATGTTAGGCAGATGGAGTAGGCAACGCTACTACGGGTAGGAGTATGCTACTACGGGTTTCTGTGCCATTAATAAATATCCATAAAAATCCATAAATCATGCTATCAATTGACTTCCTTTTAACATAATTTGATGTATGAAATTACAGGGTGCTTACCATCAACTCTTATTGCGGTTTTGTTTAGGACCTAAACTGATCTGCTTTGCTTATTCGTACCACGACAACTTAATATCAATGACAGCGATTCAGTGATCATTCAATAACATTTCACAGCCGCTAAGCTGTCAGGAACCCTTATTTGACTTATAACCCGGTCGATTTAACATGACACCTGCAGGTTGTACCCGTCCCTCACACTCTCCGGGCATGACAGAATCGAGTGAAAGAGACGGGTAGAAGAAAAAGGACACAAATCGTTCGGTCATTCATATTTAGCAATTCATTTGCGATCCAGTCTTTAGAAGGTCATAGTACGAAAGAAAGCAATTCATTTTAGGAACCTATTCTGCATCGCGCTATTTTTGAATCGCTGTCTTAAAGTTGATGGTAGGCACCCAAGTTTTGAATTTAGCTTATAAAAATTAAAATATCTAGTCTGTAGAGTTCAGTACCCCTAGCATAAAAAAACTATCGTAATAGTAATCGAATAGTAAACTATACCGTCCTTCAAAAGCTGTCAAATATGTATTGAATTTCAGTTCCTTATGCGACCGAAAAAGGCGTTGCTCTAGTTTTCATACAAAACAATACGTTCATTATATAGTGGTTAACATAACAACAGTTTTTCATGCTACCAGTATTAGATTCAATGTTTAAAATGTCAATAATTACAATAAGTTCAAATTTAATTAACAACGATTAAAATAAAAGATATGGGTGAAGTCCTGTCGGTCAATAAATAGGTACTCAATGGTACCTAGCAAAAGACAAAATGTCAATAGTTGAGCTTTATTTTCCCTTAGTCTACACTGGATTTTTCTTAACAATTTGTACAAACATTTCACTAAAAATATACTACAATAAAGTATTTAAAAAGAATCGCTTTCTACCAAAACGCTCATATATTTCCACAACAGTCATTAACGTCAGACGCAAGATGGCAGATCCATAAAATTTACGTTATAATAATGCGGGTGCGGCCGTTCAAGTAGGGTCACTTTACATATTTATTTAGCCACTACTTAGGTACAATGTACCACATAACATGCTTAATGCTCTTACACTACTTGTCCTTGCTGAATTTCATAGAAACAAGGGCCCCGAAGGGCAGGCTATCTACTATCTGTGTGCCAAATTTCAACCAAAATTCGTTTAGTAATTTTTGCGTGAAAGAGTAACAAACATCTATACATCCATACTTAGAAATTTTTAATATTAGTATAAACTAACTTTTGAATTTATAATATTAGTATAAACTAGCAACCCACCCCGCTTTGCGTTGGTGCAATGTTAATTGTGATAAATATAAAAATAGCGTCATAATATACCTTTCTTTAGAATTAATCTCTCTACTGATAAAAACCACTGCGTAGTTTGAAAGAGTTAAATGTACAGACTGCGGGTGACTTTGTTTTATACGTAGAGAACTGGTAGACGTTCACAGCTGGCACGTAGAGAAATGAAATACCTACTTACGTCAGTCTACAACTCGGACGCAAGTGAGCAATATGCTAAAACAAATGATCCCTTGGGAGAGGTGGTAGTCATTTGTTTTTGACCAAGCGCCCGTTAAAAAACCGTCAGTCAAGTTTTAATTAAGGACCGTTTGATGTATTATTTTTATTTCCTTTAACTCCAATTTCATTTATATAGTGTAGTTTTGAAATGAACATTTTGCTTTAAACATTAACCCCCTTATTACAATACATGGACTAAAGTTAGACCTGGTTTAAAATTGATGCTAATTCTGTCTTTCATTTGGAAAATGAAAGTGACAGCACCAGTTTAGTGCTAGTTTTTAACCAGGACTATTTTAGTCCACGTTTTGTAATAAGGTGGTTTAGGTTTTGACATAATATATAAAGTTATCAAAGATGTTAAATAATTATTTAAAAAAAAACTTAATTTTTTTATTGCACAGTTCCTATTCTAAGCCTATACAATATATATTATAAAAAAAAGATTTAATAATATTATATAACCAAAGTCATCTTAAACCCATTCTTCGCCTAATTCTTTTACCCTGAAAATTTCTTGAAGACCGCAAACGCCGCAAATATTCAATACGCTGTCAAATTTGCATACAACTTCCTTCCAAGGAGTACTCGAAAAACTTAAACATAAGCGTTTTCTCCCCAAAAAATGTTAAAAACAAATGGACTGACCCTCGATTTCTGTTGGGCTTTCGTCCCGACCCTATCGTTTCTGACTTACGCTGACGGAATATTAAACTGCGCTTGGAAAGTTGTAACGCTCTTGATGGTAACTATCCGATGTGAGAAGATAGGTCAAGTTATAAAAATATTGCTGACATTGCTGTTTTAACGAGAATAAGGCTTCGGTAGATGTGATAAAAACACTTTTGCAGAGGTAAGCGTGTGGTATATCTTCTTTCAGCAGCCGTAGGTAGTCAAGTCAGTTCTAAATTATGCAGTTGTCATTATTGAAGGCTCAGGTTTATTCAAAGTTTATGAAGATAGCAGGATGTTCTTTTTAAAACATGATCGAAATTCAAAGGAAAAATTTAAGAAGAATTTCATAATAAAATATTGTACGATTAGATAGGTCAATTAATAAAAATATTGCTGATGTTGTTGTTTTAACGAAAATAAGGCTTCGGCAGATGTGATAAAAACACTTTTGCAGCGGCAAGCGTGTGTTAATTTTTCCATTTAGCGGTCGTAGTTAGCTAGTTCTAAATAAAAAAAAACAACGAGTTGCACTCCGGGAGTGCCGGCATAAGTGAAAAGGGCTCCCTAGACTTTATCACATAAAAAAAAGGAATTGGACAAAAAAAGGGAAAAAATGCGCACTGGCTTTAATGCCGCCCGTTTTCTAACCTGAGCTACTACAACTTTGAAAACGCCTTTTGCCTTCGTATTCTAATGACATTGTAACAGTTTTTCAATCAGGTCACATGTCCGCGCCCTTACAGTTTTTCAATCAGCAGGTCACGTGTCCGTCTTACGAATTTTCGTTCAGACGGTCACGTGTCCTGACGTGAGTTTAACATTTTTTACCCATCACAAAAAGTGCACAACACCGCTAAAGAAGTTTTCACTTCAATTAAGTATGTGTTCGGAAACGATCTAAGTTGTAATTATTGAAGGTTTATTCAAACTTATGAAGATAACAGAATGTTCTTTTTTTAAAACATGATCGAAAATCAAAGGCAAAGTTAACCAAGAATTTCACAATAAAATATTGCGTAATGGGAACTTAAAGATTGTTAGTCAATATCGTGTTATAGAAATTAAGTAACTATACAAATTGACTTGATTTGAACACCTATTCTGGATAAATTAGGCAGTAAAAGGCGTGAACTAGTCATAAACCGCCTCAAGACATCGTTAACTTTGATAGACAAACTTTTTGGTGACGTGCGATACAAACTTTTTATATTACATTACTGAATCTGACACTTCCTGGTTTTATAGTCCCGGAACATACATCTAGCGGCAACTGGGGTCAAACGGCGAATATAAGTTATAAAGATAAGGGTGCTTTTAATGCTCGCTCCAAACGGACACGTCCGGTGGCTGACACCATTAACGGCCTGATTGCTCAGTGTTCGGGGGCCTTTATGTGATATGGGGTTCATAATATTTGTATGGCACACATGTGCTTTCTATCAAGCTTGTGGAATGAAGGGTAGTCAGAGTTAAAATGTTAAAAGTGATGAATTCTTTTGCCCCATATAAAACCCTATAAAGTTTTTAGGGGAATTATTAAGATTTTGATAGGTATTTGGAGTCAAGTTTCAAAATAGATTTTGGTAGAAAACTTTAATTAAATATAATTCACTAGAGGTGGTTAAAAATTTCAATTATGCTCTCGGTTTATTCATTACATACACGCAAGAATACAAGTAACGATTTTATTTATAATCTAGCTCTCCGCCCGCGGCTTTGCCCGCGGCTTCGCCCGAGTGGACTACAAGACGTTATCCCGCAGGAATGTGATATTTTACCGGGATAAAAAGTAGCCTATGTTCTTCTCCAAGCTACAAAGTATCTGTGTTCCAAACTTCAGCCAAATCCGTTCAGCCATTTTGGCTTGATTGAGCAACAATCATTCAAACATCGAACCTTTCACATTTAAAATGTAAAATTTAAAATGTTTTATCGGTTAATTTTTAATTGAATTTTAAGTGATTTTCGATTCGCGGGGCGCTCGCGAGTTCAAAGTTCACTGCCGGCTGCCGCTGCGTCCGCGTGAAGTGTATCGAGCGCGGCCGAGCAAGCGTTAGCGAGCCTATTTCGGTCGGGAATCCTCGCCTCAATGAAAGATGTGGCTGCTAATATCATATAATGATTAAGCCAAATGCCAATATTCCTTTGATAATAAAAAGAATATTCGAATTATTTAAAAAATATAATAATTCAAACGCTAATTTGAACTTACGAGTATTTAAATAAAAGGTTATGTAGGTAATTCAACCAAAATAAAATTGGCTTAAAATGAAAATATCTCGTTAAACTAATTTTGAATTAATTTAAGGACAAAACTGGAAAAGGTGTGTAACGATCCCTGACAAGTAAACAAAAAATTCAAGGTTTAAAACTCTGTGTTAAAAAAAAATATTTTGTTAGGAATATTATATTTGTGATATTTTTTGAGTTAATAGTTTTTTTAATAAAAATACTCTGCTTTGAATTTTTTTAGTTTTACTTTTGCTGCATTCACAATGCAATTTTTATTATTGAAAAAAAATTAACATGAAGGATTAGAAAAACGTCGACCCGTCTCACTACTAGCTCCGATGGGACTCGAACCCACGACATTTCACTGTCCGGGCGAATGCTCTAACCACTGAGCTACGAAATCGTTACTGTCCTGGCGAATACTCTACCACTGAGCTACGGAGTCGCTACGAAGCCACTTTTTGCTAACACTTCATCTATACTTCTATACTAATATTATAAAGAGGAAAGATTTGATTGTCTGTTTGTTTGTTTGCATCGAACAGGCTCCGAGACTACTAGCCCGATTTCGAAAATTCTTTGATCATTAGAAAGTTACATTCTTCCCGCGTGACATAGGGTATGTTTTATCCCGATATTCCCATGGGAACGTGTACCACGCGGGTAAAACCGCGAGGATCCGGTAGTTTTCAGTATTTACAATATTCTGCTTTGGATATGGACTAAGTTCAAATACTTTATAAGTTTTCAAATTTCAATTTCTTATTGAAACTAATTTAGTCTTGAATGAAACAAACACTAATTTGATTGCCCCCTTAAGTACCTCAGAAACTTAAGAATTATGAGATTAGTTGCCCAAAACTATGCTTCAAGTAATAATTTGTGGGTAAAGTTATTAACGCGTAAAGTGCTCTAGTTATAATTATAACTAGTGTTCATAAATTCTAATGTCCAATTTTAGCACAGACTAAATTATTTGCAATTATACCGACCCGAAATATGATATTTAAGACAAGTCTCATGGTCTAATTTGATTACAAATATAATTCTGAAATTTGTTTACGACGCATATTTATGTATATAGGTATATCTCAGTGCCGTTACTTCTCTAAGTTTAATGGACTGGGTTATGATTACAAATAGTCTAGTGTATAAACAGTTGAATTAAAGTTCTAGGCAGACCGCATGACAGAAAATGCATGATAAAATTCTAAATACTTACAAAAAACAAGTTTTCGTTAACTAACTTTCTTAGTTAAGTACTTAATTATACTTAAGTGAATAAACAGTTGAATTAAAGATCTCTTTCTATTTCTAGTGGTAGTCCGCATGACAGAAAATGCATGATAAGATTCTATATACGAAAAAAAAACAGTAACCGTTACATATAAATTTAAGTAAACAAACGTTCTTAGTTAACATACTCAACTCATACTACCAAACTTCCTTATAAGGTTATAAAAATAAACCTCGCTGCTACGTTACAATACTTAATACGAAACGCAATAATCAGGCATGAACCGCATGAATGGTGTTACAATGCCGCTCGTAATCACCGGCGGTGGCCTCTGCGTCGCGTGATGATGATTAATTACGTGCAATCACCCTTTATGTTCCATTCACAGTTATATTCTAAAAAATCAATTGCAAAATTATTGTACCAAAACTCGTAAAATTAAACAAACGCTTGAAATGCAATCTAATACAAAAACTATCAATACAGTTACATACTGTGATCCTGTGATTATGATGATAAATGACCTAGCGAATCATCCGCTAAGTTCCATTCACAATTACTATGTTCCTGTTTTTATTTAATTTAAAAATAATACACACCCGGACAATCATATTGGCCCACTGGACTTTTTTCACACAAACATGCTCACTTTAGCGTCTCGTATATAGGGAACTATTTGCATCTGTGCGATGATTTTTACGTCAATAAAGAGGCAAAACGCCCAAATAACGAATCACGGTCTTAAAAGTTTACAAAAAGCGCTGAACCTTCACAAAAATAAAAACAATAAGTCAAACTTTATCTCCCATATAACGTTATATGGAGCGATAAGTTCGGTTAATTCTTTTTTCTTTTTCGCAAAATTTAACACAGTTTGAAGATATTTGAAAGTGTGATTCGACAATTGGGCGTTTTGTCTCTTCATTGACGTAAAAATCATAGCACTGGTGCAAATAGTTTCCTATCGTTGAGACGCTAAAGTGAGCATGTTTGTATCAAAAAAGTCCAGTGGGCCGATATGATTGTCCGGGAGTGTACATAAAATGTTTTCAACATGCTAATGTTTTTTATTCACTCTAACTACCTATTGTACAAAACATGAATGCAGTAACACATTGTTTGTAATCACAAATGATAGTCACAGCACCGCGTACTGATGATGAATTATGTAGTAATCACTCTTAAGTTCCGTTCACACGTACGTCCTTAATTATTACTAGCTGTTTCGCGCGATACCCATTCCCTGACGTATAGTATGGGGATAAAATATGCTTTATATCACTCGGCAAAAATGTAGCTTACAACTGATTAAAGAATTTACAAAATAGGTCCAGTAGGTTTTGAGTAAAAACAAACAAAAAATCAAAATGTTCCTCTTAATTTTAATATAGATGGGTAATTTATTCAAATACATGGAACATACAATTTTCTTTTTGGTTTCGCCGCAGACGGGTAAAAGAAAGTATTTTATTAAGCTTGCTGTTTATGTTATGTTTATAAACAAGCATCCGGATGTTAATTAAAATACCTGAAAATCACTCTTTTAGTTTCAACTAGACTTTATGTTGCAAAACAAGTATTATAAAAATATATTCAACGTTATATAGAATACAACTCATAAAATTATTTTTATAAAAAAATAAAACCGCCTTCAAAAAAACCACATCAAAAAAGTAAGAAATAATTCCTCACCAAATAAATAACGTAAATACTTTGAAGTCGGGTGTGAAACATGTATTACAATTTTTTGTTGTTTTTGTTAAAACCCGCCCGACTTCAAAGTACTTACGTTATTTATTTGGTGAGGAATTATTTCTTACTTTTTTGATCTGGTTTTTTTGAAGGCGGTTTAATTTTTTTATAAAAATAATTTTTATTTCACTCTTTTTAGTGCATCGTGCAGGCAATTTACGTGTTTTCTGGTAAATAGGTATGTGATCAAACTGAAAACCTCCTTTTTCGAAGTCGGTTAAAATACCTTGAGGTATCCCCTTTTTAACAAAACAAGAATCATCTAAATCGGTTTATAAACAAAGGAGTTATGCCTAAAGATACGTATTAAATTCACATAAAGTGGTAACGAAAACGACAGTATTTTCAAGATTTCCTGAAAATTACTGAACCGATTTTAAAATTTAAAAAAAATGGGACCAACTTGGATACCAACCTGATGTAATAACTTTTGAACCATTTCAATCGGTTCAGCCGTCTTCGAGTAATCGGTGGACATACAAAAAAAAAAAAAAAAAAAACATACATACAGACGAATAGAGAACCTCCTCCTTTTTAATTTAGAAGTCGGTTAAAAATAATCTCTTTTATAAAATAATACTTTTGATTTATCAAGTGATGGATGTTAAATAAAATACCTGAAAATCACTCTTTTAGTTTCAACTAGACTTTATGTTGCAAAACAAGTATTATAAAAATATATTCAACGTTATATAGAATACAAGTCATAAAATAATCTCTTTAAAAAAATAACTTTTATATTTTGCTACATGGAGTAATATTTATGCACACAGTCCGAGCTATTTACAGCTTATAGCACAGAATAAATAATAGCTTTTAGCAACGTTATAGAGCCTTAAGATCGACGGTGCGAGGTGCACTCGAGTACGGATGTTATATTTGATTCTCCTAAAGCTGCAAATAAGCTGCTATCTCGAGTCCTGTGTACCTGGATTGTGCCGGGATATGGAAATAAGGAGGTTTCTATTACATACAGTCCATATTTTGACTAAATTCATGTTGAGTTGTTATTTATAGTACAAAATAATGTTGAAATATCTTGGTTTTAAGGTTGGATATGTAAGAAAAAGCTAAATTAAATGAATTGCCCATAAAGGTCAGTGTCACGGTTTTAATCTTGTCATCATGAAATTTTACCAAGAGAGAAGAATTAATATTAGCATCAAAACAAACGATCCCATATTAAAGTATATTCATTTGAATATAATCATAAGTACCTACTTTTTTGCTATATCACATAGCAGATAAAGAATGCGGAGCAGCCGCGTTTTTGGCTTAGTGTTTTTTTTTAATCCGTTATTTATTTACAATCAAAATAACGTATGACTGAATAATAAGTCTAAAATCATGTCTATTCATATTATTTCCATTTCAATGTACAATTTATTATGAATTATCAGTAACGGATGTCCGTATAATCAACAGCTGCATGTAAACGAGCCCTTATTTGTATTGATCATCGATTATAAACTGACATGTTTATTGCGAGTTCGCTGTTTGTTTTCCATTTTCGTCGTTCCGAATGAGTTATTCGATGTTCATTGTCACGAGAGGGCATCGGTAGGTGTGTCGAACGATTACAAAAATAAAATGGATGGTTTTAAAAAATAAATCTGTTTCGAGTGTCCTTTTGTCGCGTCGTTGGATGTCGAAAACGATAAAAGTTTAAATTCATTGTTAAATTCGAACGTTAAACGCTTTCTTGTTATGTCGTTTGTTATGTAAATATTGCTTACAACTTTTCAAAGCGAATAAATAATAGGCGACAGGACTGTTATTTTTATATAAGTACACGATATTTACACATTTCTTACATTTTGATTAAATATTTTTACACTTTTGTATGGAACAGCTGATATTTTTTTCGCGATTTCAGTGTTGGTCCCATTATAAAAGTTGTTTGTTTTCATGAGTAGAATAAGCCCTAAAATTATGCGGGTACATAAAAAAATACAGTGTATATTTAAAATGTTTTTAGAAATATCAGCAACACACCAGAGTTAATTATTTTCAAATATTTTACATATTTTCAGAGATATGTAGAGCATCAATCTTTCATATTAAACCAGGACAGTGCTACACCCACGTCTAAACGTCACACGTGGGTAGCGCTATAAGTACTATGGCTATACTCCAACCCACCAAATAAAAATTCACAATTGGGTATTTGACTGTTGTTGAAATGTAGATATTTAATTATGACATTCAGAAATATTACATTATTGAATAACAAATGTGAAAAAAGAAATTCAATCTGTATCATAACAAGCGAATTATGAGCTACTTAATTGTGACTTTAGCTATCTCTTTCTAAAACCAAATTTTCTATGGCGAGAGTATGGCGTTATAGAAATGAATGTGTCGTCAAATTTCTATAGCGCTCTCCTTGTCTTATTAGAAAGTTTGATGCTCTATATCGCTGAAAATATGCAAGATATTTGAAAATAAATACCTGTGTTGTGTTGCTACTAATTCAATAAACATTTTAAGTCAATAAAAAAAATTCAGTCAAATACCCAATTCAGCTGCTCATGACTTGCTTGTCATTAAACAGATTGAATTTATTTTTTACTTTTGTTTTATGTATTTCAATGTAATATTTTTGAATGTACCATTAAATATTATATTGTGTACTATTATTATTATATGTATTATATAATATCAATAACAGTCCGGCCCCCTATTGTCTTTTTGAGTTGTTATGATTATGAAGAGAATATACACGGCAAATTTTTAATCAGTGCGCAAATTTTTTAGATCGACTCAGAATCGGTAAATGACCAACTTTCTCCTAAAAACATAGGTTGACATATGACAAAAAAATTTGGACTCTTCATACAAATCGAAGTGATCGATTAAGTTATTAAGGGAAATTCAATATTTTTTTTTTGTATTTCGACCCATGGTTCTATGAGAAAGTTGATCACTTGCCGATTCTGAGTCGAACTTAACAGATTGTACACTGAAAAATGGAAAATGAAGTATTTAAAAAAAAAGGGAGCTAGTTGTGTGACGGGTCGATTTTTTTTCTAAATACTTCATTTTCCATTTTTCAGTAATAAAATTTGCATTGTCAATGCAAAAAACTAAAAATTAAAATTAATTGTACACTGATTAAATTTATCTTGTAGTGCATTGTTAGTGCAATATGGTGCACATGTTTTGAATTCTTATTGATGGCAAAATATATTTTCAATATTACATAACCTTATGTGATATTGAAAATGATCTTTCTTGATCTCTTAGAGGAGGGAAACTTAAAAAGATAATATTAAATAAAAATGCCATCTTAATTTCTTCCATTAAACAATATCGTGAATGCTATAGTTCAATAATCTCCTTCAGGGCTGATTTGTTTTCTTTAACGAGGTCTAGTTTAGCACGACGACGATAATGACAGTCATTTTTAGCGAAACAACGAAGATCCGTTAGTGTCTAACATAAAGCCATTTGCGTAAGTCTTAAGGACGATCAGATTAAGTTTGTGAAAACCTCCTCTAATAGATTGAACGCAAGTTAAGAACTTGAAACGAGGTCGATACCAAGGAGGTCACCTATTTATATGAAACGTGAATGAATTGGGAGTTTTTTTTCTTTGAGATCTTTTTACGGCCAGCTTTTTTAAGAATAAAATATTGGAACCCTATAAAATATTGGAACCCTTTTGCAATGAATAATATAAAACTTCGTAAGCCTACTTATCTACACAAATAAATAAAATTGGAGTGTCTGTTTGTAATATTAAAATAACCACTTTTTACTAGATGCATATGATTATATACACGGTACATATACCAAAACAACATTTTTTTAAATTTTTGCCTGTCTGTCTGTCTGTTTGTTCCGGCTAACCTCCGAAATGGCTGGACCGATTTTGACGGGACTTTCACTGGCAGGTAGCTGATGTAATAAGGAGTAACTAGGAATACTTTTTATCCCGATATTGCCACGGGAACGGGAACCACGCGGGTGAAACCGCGGGCGGCCGCTAGTATCCTACTAATATTATAAATGTGAAAGTTTAGATGTTTGTTACTCAATCACGCCAAAACGGCTGAACGGATTTGGCTGAAATATGGGACCCATATACTTTGGAGCCTGGAGAGGAACATAGGCTACTGTTTACCTCGAAAAAGTCGTCGTGCAGTCCACGCGGGCGAAGCCGCGGGCGGGAAGCTAGTGATAATATAAGTATTTTTACAACTATTGTAACTGCTCTTTCGGACAATAAGAAGATTTGATGCAAAACAAATTATATATAAATTCTAAAATAAATATATAACTGGGTTAAAGTTCAAAACGACCAGAGAAAATTATTTAAACCTATCGAGTTAATAAATTTTGTCCGAACTCTTATTAACAGTATATAGTTGAACGATTTTCCGTAGCTTGTTATCGAATTGTTGTTCGAATTTCAATAATTTTAAAGCAATACTTAGTACCTAAAGTGAGTTAGTAAACTGTTTTTAGTTTATTTTAAAGCTCTAGCATTTATATACTAAAGTAAAATCTATAATTTCAGTCAAAATTTCTTTTAAACTAGTAATTTGACTAGTGGCTCTTTTTTTATCCACAACGGGGTAGAAATTAGCCTTCATCACACATGATGATAAGTGGTGATAAGGCTAAAGGTGGAAGCGTACTACTCCCGAAATCCTCAATCACTGAGGAACTGGCTATCTTATCTTTTAACTGCCGGAACACAATAATGCTGAAAACATAATTGTTATGGCGTCAGACTTAGATAAGAAGGTGGTAGCTAGCCAGGACTAAGAACAAGTCCTACCACTAACCAAACTGAATACAATATGTACCCCCACTGGGAATCGAACCCGGGACCTCTTGGTCTGAAATCGGTGGTATGAACCACTAGACCACGTAGGCGGTAAAATGATGACTGCTATGAAAAAAAAACTGTACCTTTTTCGGGTTTGTCACCAACTCGACACGAAAGGCTGGACACGCGTGTGTCCAGTTGGTGAAACTCAAAATTAGTATCACTTATTATTTCGTCATCTGGACACGCCAAGATATTGACGCGTGTCCAGATAGTGAAACTTAAAATAAATCACTTTTATGTTTTCGCCAACTGGACACACCCTGATTTTTTTGCAAAAAAGGGTACAGTAAGTGAATAATCGTTTCGCCCGTTGAATTGTTAAACGAGGAGATTTCATGAAAAAGGTGCCTCACTGTTTTAATTGAAAATTCTTATTAGTTTAAAATTTTGAAATAAAACAAATATGTTAGAATAAAAAATGAAGACAAGTAAGTATACTAAGCTAATATTACCTATTTTGATTACCTATAGGTACTTCTTTTACAATAGTTTGAAGATATTCAAATAATCTAAATAATAAAAAAATTTAATCGTCACTTCGAGTAGGTATCACAGACAAATTTAATAAAAAAGGACATACATAATTGAACTCTGCAAAATGTATTTTTGTATTTTACATGGTTAAACGCAATGACGTTTTTAGCCATGAAAGATGCACTCCATTCCATATATTATATATACAAAGTTGAAAAGCGTGCTTGTTTACTAGTTGCGTTGAAGTAGTTTGTACGAGAGTGGAGTTGAAACGTTCAACATTGAGCAGCTATAGGTTGCATAAAATAATAAAATATCAAAATAATCATCAAAATAATCATCAAAATAATCATCAAAATAATTATCAAAATAATCATCAAAATAATCATCATACACATATGACAACAATACTAAAATGGGTAATTTTACAAACAATATGCATACTACTTAACTCTGTAACAACAATATTTGACGCTTTGGAAATAGAGTACCTTATGCTGCGGCTACATTAGCGGGCTACGGCGAAGTATCGCAATATCTTTTTCTTTCTAACTAACCGGTAGTGGCGTATGGAAAGAGATAGTCGTAAGTTATCGTCCGCTAATGTAGCCGCACATTATAAATAAGGTAATTGTATCACAATCACTAAGACTAAGATAATTTAGAGATCAATAAAATCATCAGTTTAACATAGAATCTATACTAATACCTAGTCTTCTGCCCGGGGCTTTGCCCGCGTGGAATACACGACGTTATCCCGCGGGAACCTAAAATATTTTCGAGATAAAAAGTAACTTTTGTGACTCTTCAGCTCCCAAACTATCCATATAGTAAAAATCACGTCGATCCGTTGCTCCGTTTTGATGTGAAAATCGGTTAAACAATTTACGTCAAATGTTTGATAGCTGGTTTGTATGGGAAAAGAAACGTGTGGTTTTTACTATTTTCCTGGCAATTTTTAAATTTTTTCTTTCCATGAAAAACTTCCGTGGGACTTAAAGAACATAACGGATGTCCCAAAAGTAGGTATAGGATGATTTGTCTCAATAAAATGCGAATGGATTGGAATTTCTTCGTAGTTTTATTTTATTTTATAGAAGAGACTTGTACAATTCTATCTGAATAGAATATCTGCTAAATGGCCGCCACGGGCATTTTTGCTGTGTGCAAGTTTTTCATGACACTTTCACACATTTCGCTGCTAATTTCACACATTTCGCTACTTATTTCACCAATAACTCAGCGAATATTTTGTCTATATTGTCTATGTTTTGTGCATCGTTGGTGTAGACTATCTTTGACGTAGCCTCAAAGAAAGAAATCCAGTGCCATCAGATGGCAAGATCTCGGTGGCCATTTGACATCACCTCTTCTTGAAATTACGAGATTTTTCGACCTTTCGACGAGTGTTTGTAATTGATCTTGAATTTCCGTCACAGAATAAATAATTTGTATAGCTTCTATGCGCTGTTTTATTGTGAAACGCTCCACGGAAAAAGCGCGAAATTCAAATCCTATACGTACTTTTGAGACACCCTTTATTATGAATAAAAAAATTGCCGAATTGGTCCAACATTTATTTGCTTGACTGTACTTTGTCATAAATTCGGATAAAATGCGAACGTGTGTCCAGTTGGAGAAAACATAAAAGTGATTTAATTTAAGTTTCACTATCTGGACACGCGTCAAAATCTTGGCGAGTCCAGATGACGAAATAATAAGTGATACTAATTTTGAGTTTCACCAACTGGACACACGTGTGCCCAGTCTCTCGTGTCGAGTTGGTGAAAAACCCCCTTTTTCAGCCGAGTAACAAAAAGCAATGGTTTAGAACCATAAAAAATTACATAATTATGGTTCTTATTTTATTGTGTGCAAGAATAACATTTAAAAACGCCTTTCTACATTTCGATTTTAGACATTCTTGTTAAATTTTGTTCCGTCCCAAAATAAACTCTTGTATCGTATGTGATTTTAATCACATTTCTTTTACCCACTATGTAGGTTAGCAAGAACAGAATCTATTCAACAACACCGCAACCCAGAAACGAGCCTGCTCCAAATTAAAAGCGTACCAAATTGGAATGCTCCATTCTCAAATGGGGCCTGCAAAGATTTTTATTCTTAACATTTCCAAACATTTCGGAGGGTAAAGCGTTCAAACATTCTAACGATTCATGAGAATAAGTACCTGTACTTAATTCAGTTAAAACCACGAAGGCCGTAAATGGATTCGCCCAGAATTTTGCCGAAATCAAATTACTCAAGTATTAATCTGTCTATTGCCTTGGAAGCGCTTTTCATTACATTATTTATTTACAAGTCAGCTTCTTGCCACCAAAGTCCTTGAAAGACGCGTGAAATAAAATGGGGTGTACAAATTTTAAATTGCTTTAGGATTGGAGCGGAACAAATTTGGAAATTTGTTTTATACATTTTGGTCGTTGACTTGACAGTGTTTGTTTAGAATGGTTTTGAAGACATAAAGCAGGGTAGTTAAAATTAATTATTTTAAATAATAAACATTGAAGCGAAATGTAAACAATGAACTAAATTGCACGCGGACGAAGTCACAGGCGGAGCGGTAGTATCTAAGAAACTAAATAAAAGACAGTATAATCCTAAAATGCACTTTATTGTTGATTGTACCACTCTACCTACCAAAATAAGCTCATAAGTACTAGGGTATCAGATGGGAATAAAATATTAATATTTATTCTTGATCCCCTACACAGGGGATCAGATGGAAATAAAAAATAATTAAAAATAAAACCGATCCACCAGGGGATCGGTGCAGGGGATCGGATGAGAATAACTCATATTTGGCCCAATCTAAACAGAAATTGTACAAATTTAATAACTATTCTGAGAACAAATTATTTTGGTAACTTCTATTTTCATAGTTCTAGGCACCGCATAATATGGCCATCTCAGCACCCAACTCTTTGGCTGACTCGATGAGAATGCGTTATGACATTAGTCCACCATTTTTACCTTGTGCAACGAAGTTTAAATTATATGAATAAAATGAAGAAGCTATAAATTTAATTTAATTTTCTACGATTTGGACTCGTGATATTACCATTGTTATTGATCATAACCGATCGTTACACTGGTAGAACATGCACCCTTAACATACAGGTCGACAGCTTTATTTTGTATTACGAACAATAAAAACCATAGAAATCTCAAAATTTTACATCGCATAAAAAATAATGGCCTTTCTTAAAAGGCAGCTAATTAGGCAACGCGGTCAGAGTTTATAGACAGCCATACTTGTCATTAATTTCCCCTGAAAAAGCAGGACCGTAAAGTTAACGATCAAAATTATAATCGAATATAACACCAGAACAGAAACTTTATTAAAGCGAGTAAATTTTATGAATGTAACATTATTATAAGGGAAACCAAGTCAAACTGCGTGATAGGTTACTATATCACATTCAATTTATTATAAGCATCCATAGTCAACTTTGTAATTCAATTTTAATTATTATTTAAAACATTTTAACACTGTAGCCCTATTGGGGTGTGTTTATTTGAAGTTTATTGCTATCGAAAATTATCACCCTGTCATTTTTACTTGTATTGGCACCTTTACATATTTGGTAAAGATATCATAGATCTATGCTTTCTTATATTTTAAAAATTAGCTAGTTAAAATTACTGCGAGTAGAATATACTTACATGATTTGCCATGATTTGCCATAAGAAGGCTCAAGGTTACCCAGCGAGCAATGGAGAGAGCGATGCTTGGTATTTCCCTGCTCGATCGAATCAGAAATGATGAGATCCGCAGGAAAACAAAAACGACCGACATCGCTCAAAGGATTGCTCAGTTGAAGTGGCAGTGGGCGGGACACATAGCGCGGAGAACCGATGGCCGTTGGGGCGGAAAGGTTCTCGAATGGCGACCGCGAACCGGACGACGTTCCGTGGGCAGGCCCCCTACAAGGTGGACCGACGATCTGGTCAAGGTCGCGGGAAGCCGCTGGATGCGGGCAGCGCAGGAGCGATCGTTGTGGAAATTCTTGGGGAGGCCTATGCCCAGCAGTGGGCGTCGTACGGCTGAAATGATGATGATGATGATGATGATTTGCCAATGGCTCGAATTCGAGTTGTGGTGTCATGTGACTCGGCACAAGCGTAGGTACATTTAGTATAGACAAAAAAGATCGCGTTGCAACACAACACATTGCATTAATGTCTTTCTAACCATTACTAAACGTATGAAACCGGGACGTATAGTGACGCGCGTCAACACACAAAAGAATAATTGTTTCCATCGTTCTAAGTCAACTAAAACACTTGATTAAAAAATATTGCATGTAAGTATTAAAATCAACAATCATCAAACTCACTTAGGCACTGCTGACGCTCAAGCCTCAGATACTTAAACGTCATGAACTCCACTCACTGAAGAGGCAATTCCCTCAAGAGTTTGCATGTCCCATACACATTGGCACCGCTCTTATCTGTCACGCAAACATCCCAATTTGTCCCGCGATGAAGACAGCGTGGTCACTCCATGCGTCGTACACGCTGAGTATGATTAGTGTGACCATTTGTTTGGCAAAAAATAGGAAATAATTGTAAAAATCACTTTGATTTATCCTCGTTATTAAATTATTTTAAAAGAGTGGGTCGTGAATTAAGTTGCTTATGTAAACATTTAAATCAAGATCACAATCACAAGCTTGTAGCCACGTACCTACACCACCGATGCTCATATTTAACATTGTTCTAAAATCGATTTAATTGATATGTTACAGGAAAATCACATATGTGTGTAGCTTGTTCCAATCGTGTTCCAATGTTCCAATGTTGCAATTAAAATTTACATAGATAATTCTCTTAAATCACGAGAGCACTAGACAATTTCCTAACCACAAATACCTAATGTTTTTGAGGTTAGGCAAATGTCCAGTATTGAATAAAATAGGGGATCAAATGTACCGTGAATCGTGTAGAATTGGTATCGAGAAACATTACTTAACATCACACTACAAGTTTTTCAATTTATTGCAGCGGCAGCTAAGTAGGGAAACAGACACAATAGTGTATAATTTATTTTTATTTATTTTCCTAAAGGAAAACCAACAGCCAATTTTGTACATTTTCAACTACAATATACACCAGAAGGCCTTATAGTTTGTCACTTATAGCTACAAAAAGTAATAAGGAATCTCTATTCTAACAATAGCAAAGATATTTGATATTTAATAAAAATGATTGTAATATAACATTATAATTCGTGATTTGAGAGACACCTAATATGCATCAACAAAAAAGGGGACAGTCCCGTTCAACCGTTAACGCGTGGTCACGTTACGTATGACGTATATGTAATTACTTAGGGGGCGCACAGTCATGCTCCGTCATTTTCGCTAACGTTCCGTTCTTGTTAAAGGAACAATTTGAAGTGTGATTGTGCTGCCTTCGTTAGAATGTTTAATATGGTGCTCTTGGCTGAAAAGAGGGCTTTAATTTTTTTCTACTACACTAAATTTTCAGCCTTTTAAGGTACACAAAGGAAACTGCTGTGCAATGTTGTTGAACGGAACTATTCTCGTGGATATTTAATTCTTGTTAAAGAAAGTGTTTTATTCTGATGTAAATTTAGAGACGTTTATGCAACTTCATAAGCTTTATTTTGCTTTGTTTTCTAAATTGCTGTGACGTTATTTGGTTGGAGAAATATTAAATGTCATTTGCAAGTATTATAATACTATATCAAATAAACTCGACTAACTCTGATGTTTTTGATTTTTTTATGTGCTTATGCTACTTATCACGGTTCCAGATCAATATATGTAATATTTATCATTAAAGTATTTATCTTCTTTTATTCCGAAACTTATATTTGTAGAAACTTGTAAAATTTTGAATAGCCAAAAAAATATTAAACAACCGTAAACAATGTGGTAAGCTTCACAGAACAAAATAAATATATTATATAAAAATACTCCTCACGAAATTCAATTGTTATAAAAATGTCAAGTTTCCCAACAAAAAAAGGAGTTGACAAAAACCTTGCCTAAGTATATTTATAACAAGAAAGGGTTCTCGCGACGCGATGAGCGCTCAATAGCTTAGCCTTGAAATAGGTCAACCCGTATGGGATTACATGTGTCAATGTTTTCTCAGACACGAGGCGTTATTGAATTTCCAGTTTTATAATAGAGGTAGGGTTAAAGTTGTTGTTATGGTCCCACCCCACACCCAATTTTGGTCATTAACTCTTACTATAGTTTGTTTGAATTTAATTTACTATTTTATTGTAAAAATAACGGAATCACAGTTTTAAATAACAATAATTATCTCAGCTTTCTTCTAATATAACATATTGATTTAATATAGATGACATGAAGACACATACAAAATTTAATAATATGTCTTATGAAATAACATTAAATAAATTATAAAAGTAGAATCTTTCCACTGACATGTCCATTATTTTTGTTCTTAATAGAAAATAACATGTTATGATTTGGAAATAACAGTCGCGGTCTTGAAGTTAATAATAATGTGAAAGATTACATTCGTAGCAATACTTCGAATAAATGTTTATTTTTTAATTCAGATTAAACACGAAGGTATTTCCTGGGCTGTTTAAATCATATTAGTTCATGAAAAAAAAACTTGTAGTGTACCTTAACATACTTGAAAAAAAGGAGTTGTTAAAAAGAATGACTTTCGCTACTCGACTATATTGTATTACAATGACGTGGCATGCACGGTTAATATTTCATAAAGTGCCAATTTGGACTAATGTAACTTGTGTTTTTCATGGTATTTAATAAGCCAAAGAACGAGGTGCTCAAGGACGCAGTAAAAGGTCAAGAAGTTTCGCTAAAGATTCCGTTGAATGGGTGGTAAAAAATTTCGAGTGTAGGGTATCGGTTAGAACTGGGCGTCGGACGACAACTGCAAGCTTCTACGCTTGATTTCATACGAAACAAAGAAACATCAACTAGAAACTAGTATGGCGCGGTATCGAAACGGGCGTCGGACGACAACTGCAAGCGTCGACGCTCGATTTCATACGAAACAAAGAAACATCAACTGGAAACTTAGTATGGCGCGGTATCGAAACAGGCGTCAGACGACAACTGCAAGCATCGACGCTCGATTTCATACGAAACAAAGAAACATCAACTGGAAACTTGTATGCCGAGGTATCGAACCGGGCGTCGGACGAAAACTGCAAGCGTCGACGCTCGATTTCATACAAAAGAAAGAAACATCAACTAGAAACTAAGTATGGCGCGGCGTCTTGTCGCTTGCAGTTGCGGTTCGACGCCCCAGTTCTAACTCGTACCTTAAATTCCTACTTGCTTTTTAGAGAAAACATTTAACTAGTAACCGTGACTTTATTTCCAGTTGTTAATATCAGTATTAGGTGTCTCTTTATTGACCGACACGAAACGACACCCAAACATCCGTGGACGCATTTTTCTATGAAATCGTAAGGTACTCTGTGTCATGGAACGACATGCCGGCGCGGCGCGGTGCGAATAATAGAGTATTTGACTGTTGCTGAAATGTAGATTTTAATTATGACATTCAGAAATATAACAATATTGAATATCAAATGTAAAAAAAGAAATTCAAACAAACGAAATCTTCTATGGCGAGAGTATGGCTCTACCAGCATGTAACGTTACTGGCTTGTAGCGCTCTCCCTGTCTAATTAGAAAGTTTGATGCTTTATGTAGCTGGAAATATGCAAGATATTTGAAAATAAATACCTATATTGCGGTGTTGATATTTCAATAAATATTTTAAGTTAATAAAAAAAAATCTGTCAAATACCCTATTTCAAATAATTGATGTCGATGTCGGGTGTCGTGTCGGTTCGTGTCGTTCGATGAAGAAATGCCCAATGAATACGCGTGGTGTGGTTTGTGCTTCATTCTCCTGATTATCCACAAGGAAGATACTTTAGCTCCAGCAGCAGTAAGAACGTTATAATAGCATGGTGATGAATACTAATTTTTGTGCCGCTGCACTGCATCAGTCTGCACTTACTCATAATGTTTATTCTAAACCACACACTTGTTTTCTCTGTGTGACGGCAGATAATCGGTGTTTTGCCGACTAGCAAATTAACACACCGAGCCTTGACCCTTATCTATCTATCTATATATCTACCGTAGATGGTTATGACGTCTGCCACCTGAAACAAGGGATACCCCAGCTACAAACGTTAAAAATAACTCTTGATCCTGATGACGGTGAACAAGCACAATTATCACGTACGAAAAAGTAATTCAACTTTGATAAAAGCTTCCAACTTTGACAATTATGAGTAGGTAGTAAAAAAAAGATGGACGTATTTCAGAGTCCGAGGATATTAAGGCGATGAATCAAGTGAACACGAAGTAATTACACGTTATCGTTCAGGATCTAGATGCGGTACTGCGTCACGGAGGCCATTAAAAGTTTTCGAATGGAGACATGAAAAATGAGAGTACTTTCGTTTGGAGCTGCGCTATCTTGAAGTAATGCACGTGACTTGCTCGAAACAAACGCGGGACAGTTTGCTCGTAGTTGATGACTAACAAAACGTGTACTTTGTGCTCGAAACTAAACGTGTACTTTAAAGTTTGAGTTTAGCAGTAGACTTTTGTATGCTGGCCTTTTTCCAAGCATTAATGGGTAGTGGGAGTCAGTTAGAATGAGAGACTGATTTTGTTTGAAGATTAATTTGGATAAAAGAAACCAATATCATCTGCCGCATATATTTTTATATCAAATAGAAATTAAAATAAGATTCGGATATAAGTATACTAAAATGGTTTAAGTGTACAGTTAGAGAGGATCTTCGTCGTACCGAATAACTGACCGGTGCTAGATTCCTGCAGATGCACCGGGTTGGGGCGAAACACGTATAGAGTAGCGTAATCAGTGACAAGTTTTGTGATTATTTCCGGAAAAAAGGCTACATACCTATATTTATTTTTGACTGTGTTTATTTCAAGCTCGTATTTCATTATGATGAGTATTTAATTTTTCTGACGATGATCCTCTACTAATTGTACACTTATGTTTTAACAAAAACTGACTACCTTCGCAGGCATATGCGGCCGCTTTGTTGTAATTTTGACTTTGACAGTTGTTCATTAGATTTTCACATATTTAATTATTTTCTACGAATTTTGATACTATGTATTTGGGAAATAAACAAAAAAACTGTTAAAATGTCGTTTTTTTTTTCGAATTCAATGTACTCTGTGAAGGACGTTGCCAATTTAAGGGTTAAAGTACCTTGTATGCGTATAAAACGTTATCAAATATGATAGTTAATAACACTGTATTTGTTCTGTTCAAGAGATTTCAATAAAGCTTTATATCAAAAGACGTCGTGTGGAAAATATTCTGAGTAAAAGCTGGCAACCAAAACGTGACTTCTATTCATAAACTTTTCGCTACTTTATTACCTTACTTTTTGTTTCTAGAGTTTATTGTGTATTTTCTTTCTCTGCAGTAATATAAAAGGAATTTTTCTTCTTTGAAATTATATGACTTGTGAGTAATAAATATTTGACATTTTGTGTTGGTCTTGAGATTGAAGTCAAATAAATGAATGATGTTATAAAATAAAAAAAAGACTATAAAAGTCATGTCTGATGTTATGACGTAACAAAAACGATATAGCAGAAAACGAAACTCGACACCCTGTAAGTAAGTAAATAAAAATATTAATTTCCTTGATAGCACCAC
This sequence comes from Crambus lathoniellus, assembly GCA_949710035.1. NCBI lineage: Eukaryota > Metazoa > Arthropoda > Insecta > Lepidoptera > Crambidae > Crambus > Crambus lathoniellus. The sequence continues at coordinate 5,457,079 of OX453304.1, forward strand.
GCCTATCCTTAAACAACATATCGGGTTTTTTTTTTTGCTTCCTAAAGTGACACGCTTTGTCCTCCGACGGGAACACACTTTGTCCAGCTTACAACAGCTTACGGGTGATTAATAGTGATTACAGCTTGTTCAATATTTTAGTAAGCCATCGCTCGTAATCGAAGTTTAAAACTCGTCGAGCTGATTTAATTTTTACCATGTCACTGTCGATCTATGCATAAAATATCAGTCTATCGTGTGGGTGTCGTGGTAAAAGGGAGTATTGTCTAAGAAAGAAGATCAGTGTCTTCTGAAATCTTAGCGATTGCGATATGTTAAAACTATATTAAAGGACCCTTATAATACTAACTCGTAAATTTAATTAAAAAAAAATTACTTCTGTTTTTATTAATAAAATACTTCCTTAGCTTTGGAAATTTGGAAAACAAACTTTAATTTTTAAGCTATACTATAGCTTAAAAATTAAAGCTGATTACTTTTTTTTTATAAAAAAACTATTTGCTCTATTATTTGACTTCTAACCTTCGATCAACTAGACGTTATTGTTGATCTTAGTAAACGAGTGATCATATCGATAAAAATCCTTACAAAATTATTTAAAAAATAATAATCATCATCAAACATTTTGAAATAATTATAACCGCCTCTGTGGTCTAATCGTACACACCACCGGTATCAGACACAGATGTCCCGGTTTCGATCCCAGTGGGGGTACATACTGTATTTGGTTTGGTTGGTGATAGGACTTGTTCAGAGTCTGCCTTGCTATACCACCATCTTATCTAAGTCTGACGCCATAACACCGACATTTTCAGCATTGTTGTGTTAAGGCAGTTAAAGATAAGATAGCCAGTTTCTCTGTCATTGAGGATTCCGGGAATAGTGAACACCTTCATCCTTATCATCACTTAACATCAGGTGTGATGAAGACTAAGTGCTACCCGATCGATGTTAATAAAAAAAATAAAAAATGGGCCATATCCCAATACGGAAACTGGATTTGTAGATACTATGTAAACTTCTGCAAATAAGAACAAGTACTGACGATTATATATTTTTGAAATCCATCCCGTGATCAAGCTTTGTAGGCTGAATTATGTTATTATTTGAATAACACCCCATATAAATATACGACATAAAGACAATATTATGAGCATGAATGTTAATCATTGACATATAACTTATGCATTGGCACGGCTTGAGTATTATCAGTACGGATAATCCTCCACGCCGAATGCGAAGTGCTCTGTAAATTATTCATTGATATCAATATGTTATTAAAGGATTTGTGTCGTATATACGTACTAGCTTTCCGCCCGCGGCTTCGCCCGCGTGGACTACACGACGTTATCCCGCGGGAACGTGATTTTTTTTGGGGTTAAAAAGTAGCCTATATTCCTCTCCAGGCTACAAAGTATCTGTGTCCCAAATTTCAGCTAAATCTGTTCAGCCGTTTTAGCGTGATTGAGCAACAAACATCCAAATATATAGCTTTTTTTTTATAGTGAGGGCAAATACGGTCTTTTCGTATACCACTAACGGCATGTTGGACTCAGTCAGACAAGGCCTGTCTTTCGCCGCGCCCAGCCCTCCCGCTAAGCCTAATAGGCTTCGCGTCAGGGCTGGGTGGTTCTAACCCCTGCCCCGCCCCCTGACGAGCTCGAAAACTCGGCAGGAGGCGGGGCAGAAGGAGAGAGCCTCCTCTCAATCTCCCCATAAGATTACCCACTCCGGGTGGGCTGACCAGATGGGGTGGTTGAGAGCAGGCACCACTACCAACTAAACCCCTCACTACTTGCTCTCCGCCGTCAGTTTTAAGCACACCGGCTGTGGGGGGGGCGTGGTGGTATGCACCCCCTGCGGCCTGACGGTTGGCCCGTCTCCGGGCCCCTGCGCGGCGGGAGATGGCCGAGCAAGCGGGGCCATCTCCCAAGACAACTGGGGGGGACCGCGCGATCCGGACGACAGTTAACCGGCCGTTAGGCCAGCTAGCCCGCCCGGACCGCACCGCCCCGCTAGAGGGGAATGAGGCGCGCAAAGCGCAGCCACCTTCGCCCCGGCCGCCTTTGTCGAAGACGGTCCGCGTGAGCCTCCTGCTCGCGGATCCGCTCCAACGCCTCCTTTTGCGAGATGACATCCTCAAACATCCAAATATCTAAACTTTCACATTTATAATACTATTCTAGTTATCCGCCCGCGGCTTCGCCTGCGTGGACTACACGACGTTATCCCGCGGGAATGTGATATTTTTCTGGGATAAAAAGTGGCCTATGTTCCTCTCCAGGCTACAAAGTATCTATGTCCCAAATTTCAGCCAAATCCATTAACACCCGTTTGCACTAAACTTAAAAATCGCCAAGTCTTTTCCTAGCTAACTTAAGACATTCTTAACAAAAAATTGCTTTGCACTAACCTTAGGACATTCTTAAATGCACTTTTGGCTATTCTTAACTTACGGGCCCAATATCGAGCGCCTAAGGCTTAAGAAATACCTATATCAGTGATTATTGTCTGTGGCATTGTGAGCAAAGAGTAGTGCGACAAGCTTTTCTGTTCCGGTGATTATCTTTGGAACTAAAACAGTTTTTATACGACAGTCCATTTTGACAGCTAATTTCGTATTGCATGTGACTCCTGTGTCACGGCTGTCACCGGAACAGAAAAGCTTGTGGCTTTTGTATTCTTGTTTGCTACATAGAGACACAACACCATGTGAGTGACATACGTCATTCATCATTTATTTTAAAAAAACATTACAGATCGACAATCTTTTCTGTTCCCATGACAGCGGCGCTTATGTTTAGCAGCAAAACATGAAAGTATTAGCAAAATGACATTAAAAACAAAACTCGTTAGTTCTAGTTTTGGCCACCGGAACAGAAAAGGTTGCGCACTGTATTTATGTTTTTCCTGACAGTTGAGCTCAGTTGACTTTTTCTTTTCTCGGTGAATTACTCCTACCAAATAAAATAGACAACGCCTTAGCTTTTGTCTCCTTTTAACTTACGAAGGAGTCAATGAGAAGTTTCAACCAAAAAAATATCCAGTGACCTACTTTACCTCGCCAGGTTTAAAATCCATAAACAATTAATATTTGAATTCATTCATTCATTCTTTTAGCAAGGTGATGACTAATTTACGACGTAGTCTGTCAGTGCAAACAAAAATTTTAGCTCGGCTGTTTTAGGCTGTTTCTAAGCTAAGATGTATCTTATCTATGACAAGCTCAACCCGAGTTTAGTGCAAACGGGCATTAGCCTTTTTGGCGTGATTGAGTAACAAACATACAAACATCTAAACTTTCACATTTATAATATTAAGTAGGATAGTAGGAAGTAGGAAGTAGGATTAAATAGTGACAGTCGTTAGACGCAACAAATTATATTATATTGTTTACATCACTTTTTGACTACTTATCTACGAAATAAAACACTTTTTACGAATTTAATCAAGCATATTTGCACACATAATTGGTAATTTTCAGTTTGGTTTATTTCAATGAACACCTACCTAAGATGTGCTAAAACTTATCTACTGCTTAATTCTAACTTTTAAAAATATATTTTATTTAACAATTAATTCTAAAATAAAAAAAATAAGAACTGTTTCTCTAAATAAGCTTCACATATATTATGTGTGAAGTATTTCAGAACAAACATCTCTCCGTCATAAACTTTCGTCTTCCCTCGATTCAAGTATGACCCATTCGGAAATGTATCAATGTCACCTCCAGCCAAGGTTACTCAAACCATCCCTAAAAGTAGCAAGGCCGCAGAAGGTCGGGGACATAAATGTAAGAAGATATTTATTTAGACAACGGGCAACACCCCGGGGCTATTTGTATCGGCACCGTTCAGATAGCTATACGCCTTGCGTTTTCATGAATAATTAATATTTTTTTGTTCCAAAGTAGTGTCGCGCTACCCGAAACTGCGATGCTGTCATGTTTTTTGAATGGACGCCGGAATTTGATTCTTTTGGCAAATGGTTCAAGTTTATAAAGTTTTTTTTATTGTCTCGTCTTTCGTTGTTTAATGTATCTAGATTTTGTTCTGAAATTTCGGCCGAGACAAATAGGTAGTCACTGAACGTTTACGTAAGTGCTTTTCTCTGCCAAGCAAAAAAAAGCTTCCTTAGCATTAAATGTGAAACTGGTTTAAGATTTAATAAACATTTTTTTCCCTTTTTTTCAAGTAGTTATCAAAAACATGCAAAATTTTGACATGAACTAAATATTGGTGATGATTGTAACAAATGTACCTAAGTTTGGTGTGTGATTTTTTTCATTTGAAATAATGACAGAAATGTGTTGCAAAAGCTTTTCAGCTTTTGAGTATGTTAAATTCATATAATTTTTATTTTTGGTAAAAAGAAGAGCATTAAATTAATATTGTATATTGTACGTTATAGCTTCGATTGATTTGAGTGAACATAAGAAATAATTTGAGAAAACTTATAATAAAGTTTAGGTTGAAATATACCTAAATTTATTTTTACTACGACTACCACTCGATAAAAATTCTAAAACAGCATCTTTTACTTGATCTCCACAAGTCATTCCCATGTTCGCAATCTTCATCAAATTTATTCGTGAAGCACTAAATGGAGTAGATACCAATCATGCAAATCTTGGTGTTTCCATTGCAAATACCCTGGTCTGCCGTGCCGAGCAAATTGAGGTTACATCGAGGCTGATTGGCGACACCACTCCACCCAGTTCAGATATAAGCCAGTTATCTATTAGAAAGTGTGGTTAATGTTTCCTTATCGTTGACAGGTACTGGAATAATTGTTACTAATGGATGACTGTGTCGCCTAATAACTTCCTTTACCGACTTATATCAAGCTTGTGTTACTGTTATACATGTTTCAACTCACGAGCGCGGGTGAGCGACGCTTGTGTGTGTGTAGACTGCAGCCTCCTTTTGCCATACAAACTGTCTGTCAAACCATGTATATACACGGGTGCACAGAATAAAAGGCGGACCGCGCTCGTGAGATAAAACTACTTTACACTATCATTCTTTTAGCTAGCTAGCTGTTCGCAATCCCAATTTATTAAGGATATAGCATAGGTAAAAAAAATATCGTCGATGGCCGTTGCTTACACAAGCGAGGGGGTGCTGGGATCGGTAAGACTCCGGCCGCGGCACTCTCGTAGACTGAGAAATACGTGTAGACGCGGCATGCAGCGCGCATTCTATTTACATCTAAAATATCACCTATGTGCGCTTTTACTAAGGAAATTATATTATGTAGAATACAAGAAGAATTATTAATGAATATTTATTGTAAACGTCGGTTTGTAGGAAGAGTAGATCTTAGATATTATTCGTATGTAGTAAAAAAAGCTTTTTTTAACAAAGATAGTCACTTCAAACGATTCTTCAAAATGCAGAACACAGCAGCAGCTATTTATATTTATTTTCTATCTCTAAATCATTTCGATAATATATCCATTATCGAAATGATCTTCGCAGGCAAAACTACAACATTTGCTACAAATTACACTGAAAAAAATAAATAATGTATACTGCTCTAACCAGTAGGTACCTTTTCAGATTTATTCCAATCAAATTAATAAAACTTATAATTTATTATGAAAAAACATAAATAACTCATACTAGCCCATCATCTAATACTTTTTTACTCAATCAAAATAATCAATATTTAAATAAGTATACCGTTTATATAAAATCACGCTATCAATCTATAATATAAATCAATATATAAAAAAACACTTAAATAAAAATATTGTTTAAGTACAAAAAAATAAAATAAAATACATATTATTCCTATACCAAAAATGATAATATCAAATAATACAATAACTTGTGTCATTGAAAATTGGAAGCAACGATCACATACACCCAGATACAAGAAAATATCTAAAAGTTAGTTTTCGACATTTACCCGTCCGAGAATCGAACCCGGGACCTCGGAGATAGTGGCACCTAGAAAACCGGTGCGTACACCAATCGGCCACGGAGATCGTCGAATTTGTTTAAACAAAATGTAGCGCAACTGAAATAATTGATACTTTGTTTACTAATGTAAACTTGCCACGTAAGGTTATAAATCAGCCACTTTAAAAAAACCTTTTTTCATTAATCATTTTAAAATATCTTTATTTTTCATTGTCACTATTTTTCGCCATGTACGCATCATATCCCTTGTGCTCCAAAAATAGGTAAAAAACGTAAAAACTTGCCTAACGTCAGGTTCTTTTTTCTGTTTAAATATTATGCGATATGCTGAAATATTTGTACTAATTAAAAATTACAAATGTATTGAGATACGTCTTCACATATACCATATTCTCATATATTATTATGTATTGTCCTGCAACAGTTAATATGTTGATTTCTTTTAAAGAATCTCTTGGCCGAAGTTTGTATATGGCGCGAATAGCTCTTTTCTAAAGCACAAAAATACTTTCGATGTTAGCTGCTGAACCCCAAAGTAATAGGCCGTAGGACAATACACTCTGAAAATACCTAAAATAGATTAACCTTGCCGTTTCAATATCGGTTAAGAGCCTTATTTCTTTAACAGCAAATGCCGCAGAACTGAGTCCACCGGCCAAGGCTTCAATATGAGGGTCCCATTGAAGGCGATAATCTAATGTTATATCTAAAAATTGAGTACTGTTAATTAATTCTACTACATTGTCATCCAATTTTATGTGAATATCAACCTGTCTTACATTTGGCAGGGATTTTTTTTTCACATTTTGTTTTTTTTTCGAGTTTAATGATAGATTAATTGATGGTACCACGGCAAAAAGAAATACCATGTACCAGTACCATGGTAAAATAATGGATTATTGCTATGAAACCAATGCGCAACTTTCGATAAAGTACTATTTACTTCGTCAGAACTATTATTACCTCTGTCAACTTTAAAGACTAGAGGAAGTGTCATCAGCAAATAGCACTGTCTTGCATAAATTCTTTGCTTAAAAAGGAAGGTCATTTATATAAATTAAAAACAGCAAAAGGGACCAGTATTGACCCCTGGGGTACGCCCATATTGATAGGGGCTCCAGTAGACTCAGTTTTGTTGATAACTACTTTCTGTGTTCTTTCACATAGATATGATTGCATAAGGCTAACCGATTTATCATAGACACCATAATGTTTTAATTTCCTTAAAAGCGTTTAGTGATTAACACAATCGAAAGCTTTGGAGAGGTCACAATAAATACCAACTACATCGCGCTTGCTCTCCCAAGCATCAAATATATGTGCCGGCAGAAGTGAAAACTTGAATATAAACGTTGTGCATTTTTGATATTCTTAAATTTTTAACCAGTTGATTTTTAGAAAATATACTTATAATAATGAACTAGATGCGTTGATAAAGGGCTCCGTAGACATTTTCACAAAAAAAAGGAGTTTGGACAAAAAAAAAGAAAATAATACGGACTGGATTTGAACCGAGGTCTTCTGTTCTGCCGCCGCGCGCCGCCTGTTTTGTCTAACCGAGGTGCCAGAGCTATCAGACCATCGGGAAAAATGGCGAATGCCTTCGTATTCTAATGACATTGTAACAGTTTTTCGATCAGGCCCCCAAGTACGTCTTACGGTCACGTGATCCTGGGACCGTACTCTGAAACGCAAATCCGAAACTTCGGTTAGCCCCGCCCCTATCACTCGATTCCGTTATGACTCGAGAGTGAGAGGGACAGGGCTAACCGAAGTTTCGGATTAGCGTTTCAGAGTAGGCACTCTGACGCGAGTTAAACAGCTTTTACCCATCACAATAAATAGTGCACAACGCCGCTAAAGAAGTTGTCACTTCAAGAATTTTTTAAACCTGAAATTTTCACAAAATGGTGCGGTTTATGTTCCTCACTCAAAGGTAAGAAGCTGGACTTTTCACAGTCTCATAAAATTGGTGTAATGGTAATATTAGATCAACTAGGTATATGAAAAAAACTAACGTCGGTTTTATTTCAAGAATTGCTTTTTAGTGCATTATTACCCAATTGCAGGAAGCTCCATTAAAGTTAAAGCTTAATTAAATCTATTGCTGTCACTTTTTATTTCTTGACAACGAAAAGTGACAGCAATAGACTTAATGAAGCATTAACTTTAATGGACCTTCCTGCAAGTGGGTGTATGTCTCTGTAAAAAACTTTTTCAACAAGTGAATTTCTTATTTCTAGATGCAATTTTTTACACCTACCTATCTTAAGTTTCTCACATTTCCAATTTTGTGAGGAACCTAAAACGAACATAAATTTAATATACAGTAGTAGAAGTTAAAAACTTAGACTAATTATGTACCTACCTACAACAAAACAAAATATAGGTACTCAAATAGTACAACTTTTATGGGCTCTTAAGTATCTTAGGCAATATTACTTACCCGTCACTTTTATTTCAAACTATTAATGTTTGCTTTAGGTAATGAGTAAAATTATTACTTGTCCTCGGTTACATAGGTCTATGGTTATGCAATAAATGGCAAAGCACTCATCCATACCCAATCCTGAAGCGCTAGTTCAATATTTCCTAGCAAAATAAGCATCATTGAAAAAAATTAGGATCCTGGTTTGAGTTTTTTTTTTCAATTTTGGCGCAATCGGAGCGATACAGTCTCCACGTCCAAACGCCGCCAATGCCAGGCGGAGACTAAAGAATTATGCTGCGAAACGGTGTACGATGCATTTTGGAATACTAGTTCTTGAATATAAATATTACAAAAAAAATTTTTAGTAACTTCCCTAGATATGACTAAGAACTACTTACACAAAAAAAATTAGCTTGATTACTCAAATAGTTATTGAGATAATTGAGTTTAAGACGGAAAAAAGGGGTCTTGAAAATAATTTTTTTAGTACATTGTATTTATTTTATTCAAATAAAATTTAGTAACTTCCCTTCATAAAGAAAAGATCTATTACATATAATATTTTGGAAGACCTAGCAATGATACTTTGTCAGGAAATTTAATTTAAAAACATTGAAAATTCTGAGTTTGATCGCCGGAATGCCCTTAAGTATTATTTTCAAAATTTATTCGGACTCAAGGTTCCGTCTTTTCAACTCATTAGAGGTAAAGAATAATTTGTGATAGTAAAATACCACCCGCCCTGCAAGTAACTGTAGGGCGGGATTTTGTTACTTGCAGGGCTGGATAGATATTAACGTTTTAAAATTTTATTTTCCCTTCGCAGCAATATTTTGATAAAAATGCTGAAGCATTTTCATCTACTTTTTATTAATATCGCACCTTTTTTATTTTTCCATCTTATTTTTGCGATATCCCTAACCTCAGTAGTTCCATTACCATCCTTATCAAACATTGGTAACTTAAATTTTTTAATACCAATCGTGTTGTAATACCGTTATCTCGTCATCTTTAAACTCGCACCAAACTTCGCCGTCTTTGTGATCCGGCGTGGGCTGACCTACATAGCGTTCCCTTCTCACAGAAACAACGATATTTTTGTATAACAAAACGCTACTTTGTTCCGCATTTGCGAATTTGGTTTTAATTAATTAAAAACAAAACTTCTCTCGTCTTTGTGTGAAAAATTTCCGGAGATAACGTCTGTTGTTTACAAAGTGTTAATATTGTAACGAATAATGTTTTTCGAGGGGTAATTTCGCCAACGAAATTACTTCGCTATTATCACTTTTAATGAATAACAACGTAAATTGCTTTAAGTACATGTTTGTTCCATTTCATCAGGAAAGAAATTAATTTAAAATTTTAATATACCTGACAAAAACATCAGCTCGCTTAATATATTACGCACGTTTTGCTTCAAACAATTTGTTTTAATTCTATAGAAAATGTTCCGTATTTCAGAAAATACATTTTGATTTAGTACTCGCCTTCGCTTTTTATGATGGTTTCATAAAATGGGTATGTACCTGTATTTTGTAACAAACTTCATTACAATTCGGGTAAATTAATTTGCTTAGTAAATCAACAACTACATGGCTTATAATATTTTCTGGAAATAGTTGCAACAAAGAGATAAATTATGTCAATCGATTATTCAGTATAAGTATTTCTTATACCCCAACTGCCGAAACACTGGTTTCCCTTATACACAGTTAGGAAGTTTAAACTTATGTATGGCAAAAAAACGTTCAGACACATATAACCCTCCATGCGGCTTTCTGTCGATTTGTATGTAGTAGCGTAGCATCAACGACTGAACTTATCAAGAATCTGTTTTTGAGTATCATTAATTCATTTTACATTCCCAAACCTAAAGTAGCGTAGGTAATACTGAAAATAAACGATAGAATTACAACATCAAGTTGTAAGTCAAAGTTCCCGTAATGACAATCCTGATTCTTGAGGATTCTCTAGCTTAATTGTGGAAAGTTCTTCGACGTTCTCCGATTTCAATGTTTCAACTTTGTTGCTTAATATTTGCGGCAATCTGGTACAGGGGCACAAGTTGAGTTCAACTCATCTGTGCTTGCTAACGAAGTTTCATATTATTTCAGTTTTTATCAACGAGAGAATGAAACTTAAGAAAGTAATTAAGTTTTTTGAAGTGAAAACTTCTTAAGCGACGTTGTGCACTTTTGGTGATAGGTAAAAAATGTTAAACTCGCGTCAGGATCACGTAACCGTCAGATCGAAAATTCGTAAGACGGACACGTGACCTGCTGATCACGTGTCCGTCTGTTAGGGTGCTTGTGCTCTACACTGAATTTTACCGTCCCGGAAAAAACGTATGATTGTATTTTAATAATAAATCATTTATAATAGTAAGATTTTTTTGTTTCGTGTAGTTTAGGGTTTGAAACATTGAAACTACACCAAATAAATAAATTTTTACAACAATCCGTTTTTTTCCGGGACGGTAAAACTCAGTGTAGTGCACAAGCGCCCTTACAATGTCATTAGAATACAAAGGCAAATTTTGCCACAGTTTCCAAAGTTGTAATAGCTCAGGTTAGAAAACGGACAGCATTGAAGCCAAGAAATCCTCGGTTCAAATCCATTCCGTATTTTTTTCATTTTTTTGTCAAATTCCTTTTTTTTGTGAAAAAGTCTAGGAAGCCCTTTTCACTTCTGCCGGCACTCCCGGAGTGCAATCCGTCGTTTTTAGGGTTCCGTAGTCAACAAGGAATCCTTATAGTTTCGCCATGTCCGTCTGTCCGTCCGTCCGTCTGACCCCAGTCTAGCTCATAGACTCTTAGTACTAGAAAGCTGTGATTTGGCATGAATATACAAATTTACCACGCTAAGAAAGTGGTAAAGTAAAATTTTGAAAAATATTTTTTTTTCGGTTACCTCCCCTCCCTACACGTGAAGTGGGTATGTAATTTTTTTTTCTTGTCTACCCCATAGTGTGGGATGTCGTTGGATAGCAATTTCAAAACCCTTGTGGGTTCTTGAAAACAGTTTTTTGATTGAGGCATCCGTTTGTGAATTATTAAGCTTTAAAGTGCAAAATTTTGTTACAGTCAAGTGTCGCCCCCCCCCCCCCCCCTACCAGCCAAATGGTTCTTTCTGGATACGTGAAAAAATTCACGATAGTAGTACATATGACGAAGTTAAAAGGAAAACTATCACAGCCAAGTAGGCTTTACAAGTTTTTGAGGTATAACACATTTTCAAAAACCGCTAATATAACTTTGTCATTCATACGAATACTATGAAAAACAATGTTATTTTTTTCTGGCAAAAAATTACAGTGGTATTTTTGCTAGGTGTACGTAATCAGTACGTTAAGTGGGTACGGAACCCTTCATGTGGGAGTCCGACTCGCACTTGGCCGATTTTTTTTTTAACTTTTCGACCACTGAGAAACTGCTATCTTATCTCTAATTGCCGGAACATAACAATGCTGAAAATATCGTTATTATGGCGTTATAGCTGAACTTAGATCAAGTCCCCCACCAAACAAGCCCAATACAATATGTTCCCCTACTGGGAATCGAACCCGGGACCTCTGGGTTTGATACCGGTGGTGTGTAGGTACATACCACAGGGGCGGTTGAAAAAAAAACAATTAATATTATTTTGTCAAAATTACATTATCCATGAACCCTATAACTAATATGGAAACAAAAAGACATCAAATCACGAGCCTTTCCATACAATATAAAAAGTGTTATCATGTATTATAACGACTTGTTTCTAGATAAAAAGTGCTTTATCAGAGTACTGCAGTTTCAACAGTGCTTACACTGCTTTTAATTTAGATGCTGGTCGCTAGTTGCTGCTGCAATAGTTTAAATTGAATTTCAAAATTTAATCCTAAATCACACCAACTATGACAATACACAAAGACTTATAATAATATGTAACGATCAATATCAAACTAGATTTTAGGTAAATGAGGGAAAACAACAAATACTCCATCATTATGTAATTTGAATAGAACCTTCCGTTCATTTACGAACGTAATGATAAGATACATTGGAATGGTATAGAAAATAAGTACCTACTAATTCCAATGTATATGACAATATTGGTTTTTTAATTTTAATTTGTGCCATTGATGTAATTTGTCTCAATCCAATTATTTTTAAGTATATAAATATTGATAGACACTGCAAATTAAGTTTTCAAAATGTTTGTCCCACAGTAAAATAATCAATTACTTTACTCGTCATCCCATTACTTACAAACTATGATTCAACCTAGCACTAAGAATTTGAAAGAGAAAAATCTAAAGAGTAATTATATCTCACAAATCACTTGTCTTATCTTCTCTTAAGAGAAACCAACCAAATGAATTAAACTAACAAAAACGGAATAAATGACATAGTATGAGTGCGATCGTTACTGTCAGATGCATGTAACGTCGGCAAAGAAACCCATTATTAATAGCCGGGGGCCAGGGGCTTCCTTCGGGAAATATATTGTGACTGCGGGGCGAATGAGCTCAAACTGAATTCTATGAAATTTTAGACCCTGAATGAAACTGAGAAATAAAGTACTACTTACGGAGGTGAACGTTATTTTTATTGACTTTGAAATGAAAAGCTGTTATTGTATACGAGTGAGAGTGTTGTTTCTTACTGTTACAAATAGGAGTGTTGTACAACTTTTAGTAGTTAGCTGAAATTTATACATCACAAGAATGAATTACTTGTTAAAATTATGTAAAGTTATTTAATGCTAAAAATGAGTTTTAATGATGCGACATATTATGGCTTTAGTGCAAGTTAAACTTAAATTGTTACTACGACGAGCTCAGACTGGATTCTATGAAATCTTAGACACTGAATGAAACTGAGAAGTAGAGTACTTAGTTTGAGTAAATAATTATTTAAATTGGATTGCATTGGACTTGGATATGTAACTGATAACGAATACGTGTTAGAGTGTTATGGTCAGTGTTATTATTGCAGTAGTGAATTTGGAATACATAATAAATACACTTAGAATTTTACCACTTCTAAACTAATTTTAAGATTTTGGACTTCGTGATCTTAGCTATTTTTACATCCTTCTCGTAGATTATACTTTGTCACTGGTTATAGTTCTCATCCGCGCTTTTTACTACTAAATAATATAAAAACTAACTTTGTCTTTCGCAAACAAAGTTTTAATTTTGTAGCGAGTGGTGTGTCTGCTATCGGGTCATTGGACCTGAACAGCGTTCCTTGGGGAACCTTATCGCATCCCAGCGTCACGTACGTAACGTCAGGATAACGTGGGGAAACGAGTCAACATATATATTTTCATTATAGTTATAGCTTTTGGTAGTAAATTATTGAGTCGTTGTAAATGAAAAAAAAAATGTGATCATGTATACTAATAATATAAAGAGGAAAGATTTGATTATTTGTTTGCATCGAATAGGCTCCGAAACTACTGGACCGATTTAGAAAATTCTTTCACTATTAGAAAGCCACATTATTCCCGAGTGACATAGGCTATATTTTATCCCGATATTCCCACGGGAACGGGTGCCACGCGGGTGAAACCGCGAGGATCCGCTAGTATTTAATATTTTGCATTTTAAATGGGATTGCACGTTTTAATCAAGAAACCTATTAGATTGACCTTTAGTTTTGCCTTGTGCTCATTCTTAAGGTTTTTAAAATGATAACAGAGCAGAATTAGGTTTTTAACTAGCTTGGTTAGGTGTACGTAATTCAAACTAATAATATTAGAGATTAAACGAACCCCCCGCGACTTCGAGATAAATACTCTAAAGCGCTCCTCCTCTTATTCAACTTGAATAAAGATAACTTTAGCTTTGACTTAAAACTCATACTTATGGCTAGGTACGAGTATATCCGGCAAAAACCATAATAAAATTAATAGTATTCTTAATAAACTCTCAATGAACTCTCAATACATAAATAGAATTCTCAATGAACATTTCTGACTCTTTCTAACGTTGAATATGCCTCAATTGGTAAAGCTTTATTTACCCATCAAATCACACAATGACACCACAGAACTGTCGTGTAAGCATTCTCATTTATTGAAGTATCATTTTGTCGCACACTTGGCATTGTGGCAAATCATGCTGACTTTACGAGTCCAACAATAGTCTCTTGGTAACGGCAAACCTAACAGTTGACCCTGGGCTTTATCCAAATATGACAGGTTGAAAATATTCCACATCGTTAGTGGAATTTGAGGCTGCCCACGTGAGCACTCTGTCTGGCAATATACAAAGAATTTCCAGCTAAAATTTGAGCGTTGTAAATCCTTTACACGAACAGGGACATAACTATGTGAGGACGAAGGTTAAATATTGATTAGCGCGCTTGGCTTGCGATTTTAAAGAACTCGCGTTATGGTCGACCACTGGAGGGGCGACTAAAAAATAACTATCGCAAGCTCCTCTGTAATTTCTAGCACCAGCTGTTTGTAGACGTTCTCCATATTCATCCATCTATAAAGACAACCTCTGTCCCAAATAATATAAAAGCTGATGATGATCACGACTTTCACACGAGATTAATAATAGTCTATTGGTAACGGCTAACCTAACTGTTGACCCTGCGGGCTTCATCCAAATATGAAATATTCCACATCGTTAGTGAAATTTGAAGCTGCCGACACGAGTACTCGACGTGGCATTGTGCAAAGAATTTATAGCACAAAAATTTTACACTATCGATTATTAAGGGAATTCGAACACACGTAAGCATAAGTGGTGCAGTGGTTAGCGCGCTGGATCTCGCAATCCTGATGGTTGAGGAAGCTACTTTCCATAAGGTCGAGATATTATGTGTCACGGGGGTGACTTACACCCGTTTGCACTAAACTTAAGAATCGCCTAAGTCTTTTCCTAGCTAACTTAAGACATTCTTAACAAAAAATTGCTTTGCACTACCTTAGGACATTCTTAAATGCACTTTAGACTATTCTTAACTTACGGGCCCAATATCTAAAGCTTAAGAAATACCTACCAATATCAGTGATTATTGTCTGTGGCATTGAGTAGGGCGACAAGCTTTTCTGTTCCGGTGATTATCTTTGGAACTAAAACAGTTTTCATACGACAGTCCATTTTGACAGCTAATTTCGTATTGCAAGTGACTCCTCTGTCACGGTTGTCACCGGAACAGAAAAGCTTGTGGCTTTTGTATTCTTGTTTGTTAGATAGAGACACAACACATGTGACATACGTCATTCATCATTTATTAAAAAAAAACTTTTCTTGACAGTTGAGCTCAGTTGCCTTTATCTTTTCTCTGTGAATTACCCCTACCAAATAAAATAGACAACGCCTTAGCTTTTGTCTCCTTTTAACTCACGAAGGAATCAATGAGAAGTTTCAACCAAAAAATATCCAGTGACCTTCTTTACCTCGCCAGGTTTAAAATCCAGAAACAATTAATATTTGAATTCATTCATTCATTCTCTTAGCAAGGCGATGACTAAGTTACGACGTAGTCTGTCAGTGCAAACAAAAATTTTAGCTAGGCTGTTTCAGGCTGTTCCTAAGCTAAGATGTATCTTATCTTGACGACCGATTTGGCGCAGGGGTAGGCTACCCACCTTCTGCGCCAGTGGTCTCGGGTTCGATTCCCGAACAAGACAAATATTTGTGTGCATGAACATGTCTATTTGTCTTGGTCTGGGTGTTAACTATGTATATTAAGTATGTATTTACAAACAAAAAAAAAAGTATTTAAGTATATATTTATCCGTTATCAAGTTTTCCATGATACAGTTTCTTAATGAAATTAACATGGGCTTAGATAATTGGTGTGAATGTAAGAAGTTATTTATTATTCCCTTTATTATTTAAAAACTTTATTTTAAACTAGCTTTCCGCCCGCGGCTTCGCCCGCGTCGACTTCACGACGTTATCCCGCGGGAGTGTGATATTTTTCCGGGATAAAAAGTAGCCTATGTTCCTCTCCAGATTACAAAGTATCTGTGTCCCAAATTTCAGCCAAATCCGTTCAGCCGTTTTGGCGTGATTGAGTAACAAACATCCAAACATCCAAACATCCAAACATCTAAACTTTCACATTTATAATATTAGTAGGATACTTACAAAATTATATTTCTAAACATTACATTTTTACAATGTATAACACTAAAAAATATAACATTTAAAAATACAAAAATGCAGTTCCCCAACGGTAGCAAGATCAGGGTCCCGGCTACCGATGGTTAAGGATCCAGAGACAGGAACCTTCTCACTATACGGGCCGTGTCCAGAAGTACTGCATTATGCATCTGACTCCCGATCCATCCACCTAACGCAAGCCTCTTAAGGTGTTTATCTATTATTATTATTATTATTTTTGCATTTTATTTTATTTTTCACATATATACATAATATATGGTAAGATTTATTCATGCTTTTGTGGGACTGTGAGTCAACACAAAGAGGCATTTTTTTATATTTTCGGGGATTTATGATGTAGTCTGAATTAGTTTGTGGATTGATACTCTATTGTATTTTCGGAAACATCTAAGAACTTTCTAACTATTCTGCATGTGTTGAGAATGGCGACTTTTTGCAATTTAATGTATGTGGATGGTTGGAGATCTAATAGCTTAATTGACTGATGTAAATGTTTTGGTATGACGCCAGTTGTCGAAAGAATTATTGGGACTATGTATACTTTGTCTTGCCTCCAAACTCTAGTTACCATAGGTGGCCAAATTATTAGGGACAGTACTGAGATTTTTTATTTTTACAGTTCAGTTGAATTTCTGTAACAAATGATTGGTTGTAGGTCTCTTATGTATTTTTTAAATGATTTTGTATTCTATTGAGATCATAAAAACTAAAAATAAATATACAAAAGTGTTATAGTTTCTTTGTATAAGTATATATTATACTGATAGACGTAAATAAAGTAAGTTTTAATATGTATTTTGTAATGCCGCCTTTTGCTGCAATGCTCTTAATGCACGCTTTTGCATTTTCCTGTTGTGTGGGGTGTTTTTTCATTCTCGGATGACAGTTTCTATCAACTGCCGCTTGGTGTAAATTAGTTCCTTCGCCATCACCAGTCTGGTGAGTTCCCACATAGAGAACTATGGGGTTTATTTCTGGCGATTTCCCAGGCCGTGGCAAAACAGAGAAATTTCTATTATCCAAGAATGCAGTCACACTTCTGGCTTTATGGCAAGATGTAGAGTCATGCATAAAGATGTAGAAGTTATCAGGTAGCCATTAAAAAACCTACGGCAGTAGGTGAGTTTCTATGAGTTGCTTGTACTGGTCTTGTCCTTTTAACTCTTCATGGTCCTTTTAACAATGTATAGGCGCCCCATGCCTTTGGCTGAGATGCCAGACTACACCATGACACTGACCGGGTGTTTAACCCTCTCCACTCTCCACTAGGCCATCTGCGTGGATTTTTTCCCAGGGCGTCGTCGTCTCACAAAAGAACTTTTGTCAACCAAAACTTGAAATGTTGACTCGTCGGAAAAAGACACCTGTAAAATTACAGAATTTATAGAAGAAAATCGTTAAAGACCTATTTAAACTACTCAAAAAAGTTTTAATTATTCGACTCCAACCTGCAACAGTTATATTTTGATGTTGTCTAGCCCAGTGCAGTATTTTCTTTTTCATAGGATCGGTTAGGACTTAGGCGTGGTTTTTTGGTAGGTTGCCCCGACCCATCAGATTCTGTTTGACCAACCGCCTCCGTATTGTCCTTTCCGAAATATTTACACCATCGTCGTTCATCATCATGGTCAAACGAGCAACGCTCTTTTTATGATTTTTGAGGCAGATGTCTCTGATTTTTCTATCAGTATGAAGAGTGGTGATCCTTTTCCTGACACATTTGCCATCGCGATTTGCTTCTAGAGGTTTTCTGTTGTAAATTTTAGTTTTTATTATATTAACGGCAGACTTTGAAACCCCAGCAATAGCTGCTATGTCTCTTTGGGAATGTGTAGAATGCTGTGACAACGTTTGTATCTCTCTACATTTTCTTGGAGACAATCCAGCCTTAACTTTTCAAAAAAACTAGAAAATTAAAGTTATCGCGTCGAGAAGACATTAATACAATGTAAATTCATAGACAAAACAGCAAGAATGTTGTTTTATGAACAATTAGTTACCTTATATGGTTATTTAGGACAAGAAAGTCGGTCAAAACTAATAAAAAATATAACAAACAAAAACACTACAAAAACGCGCATTTTTGAAAAAATATCTATATGGGGAGAAATGTCACATTATCGACAGATGAATCGCATATCCTGTGAAGCCACTTGCCAAAAACAATAATAAAGATATCAGTAGCAATATCAAACAAAATAAACTTTAAAAAACAACATAATTTACAGAAACTAATATTACAAACTATAAATTACATAAATATGAGCACTGTCCCTAATAATTTGGCCACCCACTGTATTTCTTCTTTTAGGTCTGTGTATTTGTGTATTTTTTCGGTGATAGTTTTAGTAATATTGTGTGTGTTCGGTACTGCTATGTCTATTAAATATGCAGTTTTATTTTGTTTATCCTGAAGAATTATGTCTGGTCTATTGTAATGTATTGTTCTGTCGGTAAGTATACTTCGATCATAGTATAGTTTATGAGTGCTGTTTTCCATGATTGGGCTGGCTGTGTACTTATAATATGGTGTGTATTGGAGTGGGTTCTGTAACAACTTATATTTATGAGCAAGCTTCTGGTGTATTATACTGGCAACTTGATTGTGTCTGTGTGTGTAGTCTGTTTGTGTGAGATGTGTTATTATTATTCCCTTTATTACATTTTTAAATACTTACAAAATTATATTTCTAAACATTAAATTTTTACAATGTATAACACTATAAAATATAACATTTAAAAATACAAAAATGCAGTTCCCCAACGGTAGCAAGATCAGGGTCCCGGCTACCGATGGTTAAGGATCCAGAGACAGGAACCTTCTCACTATACGGGCCGTGTCCAGAAGTACTGCCTTCTGCATCTGACTCCCGATCCATCCACCTAACGCAAGCCTCTTAAGGTGTTTATCGAGGCTCTTGGCTATCAGACCATGGGCAGATATGACTATCGGAACAATAATTGCTGAATCAATGTCCCACATGTCAACAATCTCGTGAGCTAAATCAAGATATTTGTTTTCTTTATCTTTTTCAGCTTTCACAAGGTTGTCGTTACTTCCTACAATCACACCAATTATCTAAGCCCATTTTAATTTCATTAAGAAACTGTATCATGGAAAACTTGATAACGGATAAATATATACTTAAATACTTTTTTTTGTAAATACATACTTAATATACATAGTCAACACCCAGACCAAGACAAATAGACATGTTCATGCACACAAATATTTGTCTTGTTCGGGAATCGAACCCGAGACCACTGGCGCAGAAGGCGGGTAGCCTACCCCTGCGCCAAATCGGTCGTCATATATATATCGCTCGGTTAATAATTGTTTCAGCAGTAAAGAAATTTTTCAATCTCAAGCTCAGCGGCTACAATTTCACAGAAAACATGAAACAAAGTATTTAACTTAATACATTTCAACAATCATGATGCTCTTTCTTACTTTTCTTATCTGTAACTTCTCGTTACTCAAAATGTCCACGATGAAATTTTAAGCACAGCCGTATCAAATTTTTAGGTCGTGCCTACCCCTCGCTTTTAAGTTGAACCACAGTAAATATTTTAGCTAAAACAGAAGTTGAAGTTGGCCCCTTTTTCAGTTTACGCTCCATTTGAGCTTTATAGTGCGTTCCCAATGAAGTGACGAGAAACGGAGGTCAACTCTAGCTTTTCGTTTGCAAGATGGCTCTGCTACGGGGCGGTGAGTACACCGCCCCGTAGTGGAGACATACTCTTAAAGATAGTACCTTCATATCACTCATGATAAGGTGAACCTTTGCTCTGACATTTTGAAGATACAGCCTATGACGAACTTTTCTCTTAGGCTGATCTCTTGCCTTAAGTCGAAGAGATTGGTCCACTAGCGCCGCCAATTCATTATTCAGAGTTATTAAAAAAAATTTAGAGATAATTTAAGAGGGCATAATGGTTTCCTTTTTTAAAGTAATAAAAATAAATTAATTGGCGGCGCTAGTGGACCAATCTCTTCACCTTAATGCTTGACCAATGACGTAGCTTCTTTGATATTTCAATTTCTATATATTTGTTTCTAAAATATTAAATTCACAAGTGCTTGTAACAACAAAGTATAAGAAAAAATATTTAATTTGTAACTATGCGTGGCTGTGTCGCTAACTAGGTACAGTTTTAAGAGTTTGTATGCAGTTGTGTTTCTGCTTGAGCTTATTTATGTACTGTGGTTGAACCATGGATGAATTTAAATAAGCTCTCAACAACGCTGACTCGGGAATTGCATAAATATTAATGGTTCCCTGACTACAAGACTGATGGATATGGATTAACCGAAAGGAATCTTCTTTAAGCAGAATATGGACCAATGTGTCTCGTGGCAAATTGTTTCCTGGATAAATGATGAATAATAATCGGTAATACATAATATTATGAGCAAATAAATAGGGTGTGGTGTGCATCAACAATTTAAAATTCAAGAATATCTTGTTCTTAGTCCACCTGGCTAGCTACCACCATCTTATCTAAGTCTGACGCCATAACAATGATGTTTTCAGCATTATTGTGTTCCGGCAGTTAGAGATAAGATAGCCAGCTCCTCAGTGATTGAGGATTCCGGGAGCAGTGCGCTTCCACCTTCAGCCTTATCACCACTTAACATCAGGTGTGATGAAGGCTAAGTGGTACACCGTTGTAAACAAAAAAAAATCTTCACAGAGTTTATGAAAAAATTAATAAACAAATATATGCAAATAAATATGTAAGTACTTTTAAATTAAACCCCACGTTTAAACATAACGTCCAATTACTAGTACAATCATTTTTGTGTTTGTGCTGAAATGAGCATAATTCTATGACTTAAGATATTCTTATAATTCCGGGGACTAAGACATGTCTTCCTGAAAATATACAATTATTTTCACTTTTCGTAAATCTGAATTCTGAAGTCTACAGTCTGAATTTTATTCGTAATACGACCATTTTAATAAATAGGTTATTTCTTGTTAATACCTGTCTAGTGCTAGAGATAGACTCTATTTTCGACTTACCAAAACACTTTGCAGAATAAACGGAGCTGAATAACACCTTTAAAATAATACGCTTTCAAAGCTTTCTCTTCGCCTGTTCTAACTACTTCGGATATCAGCTTTGATGAGGGTTAACCAAACGGGGTTCTAGTTGATTTATTGCGTTTCCAGTGTATCATCGGGTTGGCAAAGAGTTTCTTATACTTTTTTAACTTGACACTTATAGTATTTACCAAGAAATGTTTTTTATGTTAGATTCTATTGTTTTTCGGTATCATTTTCGACTGGATATTTATTTATTTACTGGAAAACCAATTGCTTAACCTAATACATTAAAAAAAATATTTTTATAAAAAAATAAAACCGCCTTCAAAAAATGACATTAAAAAAGTAAGAAATAATCCCTCACCAAATAACGTAAGAAGGTACTTTGAAGTCGGGCGTGAAACATGAACAATTTTTTGTTGTTTTTGTTAAAACCCGCCCGACTTCAAAGTACTTACGTTATTTGGTGAGGGATTATTTCTTACTTTTTTGATGTCGTTTTTTGAAGGCGGTTTTATTTTTTTATAAAAATAATTTTTATTTCACTCTTTTTAGTGCATCATGCAGGCAATTTACGTGTATTCTGGTAAATAGCTATGTGATCAAACTGAGAACCTCCTTTTTTGAAGTCGGTTAAAATACCTTGAGGTATCCCCTTTCGAACAAAACAAGAATCATCTGAATCGGTTTATAAACGAAGGAGTTATACCTAAAGATACGTAATAAATTCACATAAAGTGGTAACGAAAACGACAGTATTTTCAAGATTTCCTAAAAACTACTGAACCGATTTCAAAATTTAAAAAAAATGGGACCAACTTGAGAAAAATCCTGATGTTTTAACGTTTAAATCATTTCAATCGGTTCAGCCGTCTTCGAGTAATCGGTGTACATACATTTAAAAAAAAACGCGACGAATAGATAACCTCCTCCTTTTCAATTTTTGAAGTCGGTTAAAAAGCTTAAATATAAGCATAAAACCATTTACAAGTCTTCACTAATAAGACACAGTAAAAAACTACCCTAGCCCATTACACATACACATACTTAGCTGATATGTATGGTTTTTCATGACACCTTATAAAACAATTAGTACCTATCTACAAATTACTGTGACCTACATTTTTACATGCTGTGGGTTGAAATTAATCCGTGATTATTGTGTTTATTTTTATGAATTTGTAGCATTTATTGTGCCACTAATTACTAGGTAGCTAATTTTATTAGTGTGTAAAACTAATAATTCAAGAATTTTGAACAAGAAAATAAAAAAATATATGTGGCTATAAATTTTCAAAAGTCAGTTATGGGATCCATTACATTATCATAACGGTATTAACCTAATTAAATTCAACGCGTCTTTTCCTCATTAATTCGTATTTTTTTTTGTTACAGGGCTAACCGCAGTGAAAATTGTGAAAGTGGTAGTGCCGGAAATAATTCAATATGGCGTGCAGGATGCCGTGATATTAGACTGTGATTATACATACGGTAATAATACGTCAGGGTTAGTTGTGAAATGGTTCTTCAAGAACAAAGCTAGACCTGTGTACCAGTGGATCGCGAGTCAGAAGCCCCAGGACATGGGCATTCTGAGAGGTCGTGTGGACCTGACGTATAGGGCGTCCAACGACCCTTTGAAAATGCACAGGGCCTTGCGGATAGTCAAGCCGGATACTGAGATATCCGGCGACTATACGTGTGTGGTGTCAACATTCATGGAGGAAGATTCTAGGACGAAACAAATGACTGTTTTTGGTGAGTGTTATTGTTTCAGTTTACTCATTCAAGTCGTTGTTCATTTATTTATATCCACCCACCACTAGAAACAATTTAAGCGCGGGTCACACCAGTTAAGGTAATGGGAGAGACGAGTGACGTCGCTTGCGGTATGAACCGAAGTATGATAAGGGGTGAAACCGCATCGCCCGGCTCGTTAACTCGCTCACAAGCTGGGCCCCGATCGCGGTATTTTTATGACGCGTTAGTCAAGTGTACGTGCAGTTGAAGTGCAATTGACGTGCAAAACCGTTTTTGATAACGCGCGGCTTTGACAGTGCAAAAACGTTTTCTGTTCCGGTGATAATCTTTGGAACTAAAACAGTTTTCATACGACAGTCTATTTTGACAGCTAATTTCGTATTGCAAGTGGTTCCTCTGTCACGGATGTCACCGGATCAGACAGGATTGTAGGACTATAGGTTTGCGTGACGTGTGCGTCGTTATGTCATTACGGCAATACGAAGTCAAATGTCAAGACTCAAACGCGATGAAGACGCGCTGCATAGAATTACGGCGATTGGCCCGCAGGTGGTGTGTGGCTTGCGCTTAAAATTGACTATGGCGAAATAACCACCATCATCAGCCATTTAATGTCCCCACTGCTGGGGCACTGGCCTTCCTTATGGATGAATAAGGAGAATGAGCCATGACCCACCACGCGGGCTCAGTGCGGATTGGTGGGTATTAACGACTGCAAGTGCAGCCGGGACCAACGGCTTAACGTGCCTTCCGAAGCACGGAGGAGCTCGAGATGAAAAGTTTTTGGTCACCCATCCCGTGACCGACCATTGCGAACGTTGCTTAACCTCAACGATCGCAGGCCGAGCGCGCTATCCACTGCGCCACGGGCTCCTCAAATGGCGAAATAACAAGTATTGTTAAATAAATGAAAAAAAATTAACCGCCTTCAAACAAAACTGCTAACAAAAACTCACTTAACTCACTTATAAGACGTAAAAATTAAATCGAATCATTCCATTCAAAGGACGAAAGGGTAGGACTATCTAATTAATCTTATAACTTACTGATCTGATTTCACCAACACCTCAGGAGTATACTCTTTTGAAATAAAAAAATAATCATTGAAATTGGTCGATAGTTTGCGAAGATATTGATGCGTTAAGCAGGAACCACCAGTCGACAACTATGTATTTTTTCTGGATTGTGAAAAAACTACTGAACTGTTTGTTGTAAATTTTTCATGGGACCGAATTGAAAATTTTAGGTCTATCAGATAAAAAAAGAATTATCAAAATCGGCTCACAATTTGGCGGAGATATTGTGAATCATACTTAAAAAAAACACATTCAGGCGACTTGAGAACCTCCTGCGTTTTTTGAAATCGGTTAAAAACACAGAAAGAAGAGAAAAAAATCTTACATAATCTATACATATAATAAAACAGAAACGGAAAAAAAGTCTGTACATGAAAGATAAAAAAAAAAAAATTACTGCTATGTGATGTGTACAGGAGATAGACCCCAAAACGATAAATATTAAAATTTTTGTCTGTTTGTCTGTTTGTCTGTTTGTCTGTTTGTATGTTTGTATGTTTGTATGTTCGCTTTTTTTACCAAATTTTGTGAAGTAAAAGCTTATAACCCGGGTCAACATATAGGGTGCCTTTTGAACCCCTTATTCCTACGGGAAAATACAAAGACTGATTCTTACTAAAATAGATGGCGCCACATGATTATGAAAATACGTTATATTTAATCGCTGTCTCAATTAATAATGAATCATGTTATTTTTTTTGTACCTGCTTCAAAACATAATATAAATTGAAACCCATCCAGGCCCATATAAAATCATAAAAATAATTTCATGTTATTTACGTCATTATATCTACTAAGCAATAGATGGCGCAGGTAGTCAGTAAGATATACCTCTTACAAAAGTACATTCGAATGATTATTTTAATTAGGGTGAAAGCCCTCTCTGTTGCCACTTTAAGATGTTTTTCACTTCTTTCGCATCATAACTACTAAGCAATAGATGACGCAGGAAGTCAGTAAGATTACGATATACCTTACACAAATTTACATTCGAATGATTATATTAAGTAGGATGAAAGCCCCCGCTGTTGCCACTTTAAGATGTTTTTCACTTCTTTCGCCTATGGTCTTAAGTAGGTATCTATAAAATACAAAACTTATATCTAAAATTGTCAAGAATGTATCTTATACTTTTCTTTACATTTTTAAATTCTTACAATACAAGAAAACTACTTAAAAAAATTGACAGACTCCAAAAAGTATTTGTCAACTGAAAAGGAAAAATATAATATCTAAAATTTAGGTACCTTTTTGAGGTCGGTGCCAGTCAGTTTATTTTTTAATTACTTTTTATTTCTTAAGTTTTAGTGTACAATAACAATAAGTTTTAGTGAATTGTACTATAACATACCCACGGAAACTACTAAACTTATTTTGATGAATCTTAGACTGTTGCCAAAGTTAGAATACACCTAATTTAAATCAAATAGAATCATCTCGATATGCCTTAAGATTTCGAGAAATTCGTGGACAAACATAGTAAAAAATATATAACTAAGTATTCATATACTTACGAAATTTAGTTTTATTTTAGTAAATTAAAAACCTATTTTTTAAACTTAAAATGTGCGAAGGGTGCCGATTGATGTGTTTTTGTTAGTCAAATTTTAAAAGATACATCGAGAAATCAATACTTAACTAACTTAGATAAAATAAAAGAAACATCTAATTCGATGTAAACTGAATTATTACTATTGTTATTATGACTTAAAAGTCATAGATAAAAAGTATATTATCAAGCAAAAGTTATTAACGAAATGTTTTAAGCTAAGTAAGCACTCGGGGCAGTGGCCAAAACTGAAGTTTTCACCCTATTGATGTAATATTTCTATTTCGCATTTCCACTCGACGCTAGATGTCGCTACAGTAAGTATAGTGGTGCCACAAATATATCTGACCCGGTGACAGTGGTCGTGGAGGAGCCACTAGCAATACAAAATTAACTGTCAAAATGGACTGCCGGCAGTCAACAGTATATTTAGTACCAAAAACTAACCACTGTGTGAAATAAGTTTGTCGCAATGTAGACAAAATGTCACCAATGTAATTTTTTAAAATTTGCTCATAAACGCTAAGTGGCCAGTACGTAGATACCGACACCTACCTACCATTTTTATGTCATTTAACCGGCTCTGGCTACTTAGGCCTTCAGCCGTAGGTACCATCCAATAAAATAAAGGAATATTAAAAATAGTTTTCTATCTAACTTATTTATTCATTTATTTACTAGGAAAGCTTACATAAATGATGTTAAATTAAATAATTAAATGGTATATCATTACATTTTATACCTGTTACTTAAAGAAAGTTAATTACAAGCTCTCACAAATAGGAAATGTCTCCATATCAAAATACTAGCCTTCCGCCCGCGACTTCGCCCGCTTGGACTAAACGACGACGTTATACCGCGGGAATGTGATATTTTTCAGGGATAAAAAGTCGAATCGCGATCACTGATCGTGATCTTGATCGCGATCGAGATTTACTATGTAGATATTTTGCGATCAAGATCGCGAGCCGTCAATCACCTTCGTACACAGTCAATCTGGATCGCGATCATTGATTTTGATCGCAGATCGCGATCCAGATTGACTGTCTAATGGCTGCCTAAGTATGTCACTTTTCAGCTGCCAAAGTATTCCCATTCCAAAAGTCACGTCGATCTGTTGCATCAATTTTGACGTGAAAGACGGATAAACAAACAAACCCTCTTTCACATTTATAATATTAGTATGAATACACACAATCTCTTTTTCATTTTATAGTAAAAATATGATTGGCCTGATATTATGCATTACTAAGTAAGAACATAAATTTTAGCTTGATACCTCCCACGCATACTTGAGAAAAAGTTTCTTGATAGGTAGACGGACAGATCTATTTATGAGGGCTCAACTATGTTCATGCAGCATTTGATAACAACATACCATGTTCATACCCTAGCCTGCATATTCGATATTCTTTAGACCCTTTTAGTAGAGAATAGGATTTCAAGAAGAGCGTTATGAAATCTGGGCAACAAACACACAAGCTTCAAAACATGCGAGTGTTACACGTCAGTAACTTTAGTGCACACTAGCGTTTCGATTATTTGTCTTTGCAACATGAGCCGAAGCAATCTACGTACCTATATCTGTAACATCAATTATCAGATTACGTGAACTTGAGACAAAGTGAGATCAAATATGCAAACATGAATGCCCCAGTCATTTAGTAACCGAATATGACATAGCCCTGGCAGTCAAAACTAGTTTTAACTTGATCGTTAACTGTCACATATTGTAGTATCTGCATTATTAAGGTAGAATAACGACTCATGACTTCTTTTGTGTGCGTCACTTATGTCAGTCAGTCAGAATACTTTCATATTTTCACATGACAATGTCAATAAAATTAATCCCATCAAAAACATTTTCATGTAAAATGTTGCCAAGATGAGAACATAATGACTCGTAATATCAAAAAGTCATCAGATCTCACGTAGAGCTCAGCTTCTTACTTCTAACTTTTAGGGAAAGTAGTCTTACTCGACCAGCACTAATTTCACAAACTCTACACCTTAGTCAAAATTCTGACGACTGATGCTTTGGTCGCGAAGTCACGTACAAGTACAAGATATAGACAAAAGATTTTAAAATAACTCAGTCATAATTAGTATTTTTACAATTAATGCAATGCAATTTTAACTTTTGAAAATGAAGTATTATAAAAAATCGACCAGTCTCACATCTAGCTCTGATGGGAATCGAACCCGCGACCTTTCAGAGTATCTGCCCAGACAGTAATAGATCGTGGGTTCAAGTCCCATCGGAGCTCATTGTTAGACGGGTAGATTTTTTAATTCTTCATTTTTAATATATTCTGACATAATTTCTTCAAAACCATATATTAGATAGATATTTTGTAACGTAAATCTTTACGTACTTACGTTTTCTTACTTTCCTATTATGGAATCTTAGTATTTTTCCAGCGATCCTAGATAATATTGCTGCGAAACTTTCTTTATTTCACTTAAAATACATTTTAATTTACTATTTTATTTATTACTAGCGGCCGCCCGCGGTTTCACCCGCGTGGTTCCCGTTCCCGTGGGAATATCGGAATAAAAAGTACATATAAACCTTCCTCTTGAATCACTCTATCTATTAAAAAAAAACGCATCAAAATCCGTTGCGTAGTTTCAAAGATTTAAGCATACAAAGGGACATAGGGAAAGAGAAAGCGACTTTGTTTTATACTATGTAGTGATTCAATTGACACTGTCAAAACACTATAGCTGTCACTTTGTTATTTTCTTTTGATATTTCTGTCAAACATACTCTTCAGATATTTAGTTTTTCTAATAAAAACTCTGTAAACTAACTTCTATATCCAAATTCTAATACAAATTTTAAATTGCTTTGGAACAAATCGTGCTCGGATATAAATACGGCCACAGTATAGATGGCTGATCATTCCATACTTAGCCTTTATACAGTCTACAACTACGACTAAATCTACAAATGGTCTACAAGTGACCTGCCTACTAACAAGTGAACTGCCTACGAGTGATCTCCACTCAAGTCCAGTAGTCCAGTACCATTCTACGATAGGACGTTTCTCCTACCACGCGCCTCCGGAATCGTCCACTACTGATCTGTCTCCTGCCACGCGCCACCTCCACTGAATAGCGCTGTGACCTGCGGGGCGGTCCCCTACTATGCCGCCTCCACGACCTTGGACCTTTCTCAAAACGCGCCATATTCTTCCCCTCCGCGAGTCCCTCCGTTGACCGTGATACCCTCCGTTAACCCCGGTACCACTAACTCTATCCTCGGTTTTACGTTTCACATTAAGTTAGTCTAAGTAACTTCACGTGTCATTTTTACCACACTTTTATTAGCTTCACTTGTAACTAAGTCACAATGTAAGAAAATCTTGGAAATCAATTTTAACCTACTTCTAAATGTCGTATTGATTTGAAACTTTGCAAGTCTATATGAATCCGATGACAATACAATAATTTGCTACCATCGAGCTGATCTGATGATGGAGTCAAGAGGTGGGCAATAGAACTCTTCAATGGCTGCTAGGAAACCACTCGAGTTTAGGCTCATTTCTTTTGTTCTGATGGGACCTATTTGCTACACTTGATGGTGAGGGTCTGATGATGGAGCAGGGAGGAAGCCAGTGGCACTTCTTAATGACCACTAGGAAACCCCTCGAGTTTGGCCTCCGTTGTTTCGTTCTGATGAGACTTATGAGTCGAACTTGGTGGTGAGGGTCTGATGATGGAGCAGGGAGGAAGCCAGTGGCACTCCTTAATGACCAATAGGAAACACCTCGAGTTCTGGCTCATTTGTTTCGTTCTGATGAGACCTATTCGCTACACTTGGTGGTGAGGGTCTGATGATGGAGCAGGAAGGAAGCCAGTGACACTCCTTAATGACCAATAGGAAACCCCTCGAGTTTGGGCTCATTTGTTTCGTTCAGACGAGACCTATTTGCTACACTTGATGGCGAGGGTCTGATGATGTGATGATGGAGCTGGGAGGAAGCCAGTGGCACTCCTTAATGACCACTACGAAACCTTTTGAGTTTGGACTCATTTGTTTCGTTCTGATGAGACCTATTCGCTACACTTGGTGGCGAGGGTCTGATGATGGAGTAGGGAGAAAGCCAGTGGCACTCCTTAATGGCCAATAGGAAGCCCTTCGAGTTCTGGCTCACTTGTTTTGTTCTGATGTGGCCTATTCGCTACACTTGGTGGTGAGGGTCTGATGATGGAGCAGGGAGGAAGTCATTGCCACTCCTTAATGACCACTAAGAAACCCCTTGCGATGGGCACATTTGTTTCGTTCTGATGAGACCTATTCGCTACACTTGGTGGTGAGAGTCTGATGATAGAGCAGGGAGGAAGTCAGTGGCACTCCTTAATGACCACTAGGAAATCCCTCGAGTTTAGGCTCATTTGTTTCGTTCTGATGAGACCTTTTTGCTACACTAGGTGGAGAGGGCCTGATGATGGAGCAGGGAGGAAGTCAGTGGCACTCCTTAATGACCATTAGGAAATCCCTCGAGTTTGGGCTCATTTGATTCGTTCTGATGAGACCTATTCGCTACACTTGGTCGTGAGGGTCTGATGATGGAGTAAGGATGAAGTAAGGGTTCGGCTCGCGCATCTGGTAACTAATAGACTCCACTTGAATTTGTAAAACAAATACATACAATCTCGCCTTTGAGTTATAATGTTTACGGGGTGGGCAGACACATGAATGGACTGTGAAATCGATTGCCATCCATCCATAGCTTGCCATTTAATAAACTAAAAAGTAAAAAATAAATATGTAGTTTAAAAACTATAAAAACACACTTTTATAGGAACAAACTAAAAGTACAAAATAACCGACTATTCAGTCACTGAAATTAAAAAGCGTGGTGCGCCCTTTGCAAAGCATGCATTCTTAGTACTAAATATTGACAACGCGCACCACGCTTTTTAATTTCAGTGACTGAATAGTCGGTTATTTTGTACTTTTAGTCTGTTCCTATAAAAGTGTGTTTTTATAGTTTTTTAAACTACATATTTTTATATTTAACTCAATAAATTTGGCTGTTAACTTCTACTCAATTCTTTTCCTTTACTAACTCTTCTCTTTATCTTAACTTTTACTTGTCCTTTACCTCAGTAACGTGATAATTTAAATAGATATATATGATATTTTTGCAGTACTTGAATGCCGTAATAATATACCTATGTCGATATTCTTTCTAAAAATAAATAGTAGAGACTGTTCTAATGTGATATAAGTTAATTTAATATAAAGTTAAGTTTAAAGATCATCTCTTTTATGCGATAATCGTAAAAGAAAATTCCATACCTATCTTTGATTAGATCTTTTAAGAGAGCATTACAGTTTTCATAGCCATTTTCACGTAAGGATCTACAGAATTGTTTAAGGTTACGCTCTCATAAAATATCAGCTTCTATATTTGGCTTTAAAAGACATTAATAAATTTATAGGATCTAAAGTGAAATTCTGTTTATTTATGAGTATTGGAGAATGTTATTTCATTGTTCTTAGCATATCGGATAGTAGCTATACTATAAAATAAAACCTATAAAATACCTTTTACGTCAATCGTTGTAAAAGGCATTGCCTAAAATTGGCGTCTTTCTCTTTGTCTCGCGGCCATCAACAAAAAGTTTGAATATTAATTCTTGAGAGTATAACAAACAATATTTGCCAAGACTTTGTTTGTTATACTATCAAGAATGGTTCTAACTTGGTTCTGCCTGTAAACTCAGGCAGAACCAAGTTAGAACCATTCGTCCGTACCTATATAGAACCTTTTGAAAAACCGCAAATGTAACTTTGTCATTCATACAAACACTATGAAAAACAAAGTTAAGTTCTAGCTAGTCTCACTCGGTTCGGACTGAGTTTACAGGTATACTTCCTTTGCAAATATTGTCTGTAGCGCTGCCAACAAATTATATTTCAATGTTTGGTTGATGGCCGCCAGAAAAAAAAGTCCCCAGCTGCCATTCAAAAATGGTCATTGTCTTTTAGTTGGACGCCATGGGAAGGGATGCTTAACGAGAAATGGTTTGATCTGCAATGTGAACCCAAGTTGTAGAGATTTTAAGCTTCCTTCTTAATAATATTGATAATAATTAGTTAAGTTAAGCTCTGGCCAAGCAGAGCGACCCAGTGTCTTCAAAGTGGAAGCGTCAGTCGCGCGGGGCTAGTCGGGGCGGTCATAAAGATGAGAGATTTTATTTATTGTTATTTTAATTTTTAGTTTTTTGCATTCACAATGCAATTTTTATAATAGAAAAATGAAAAATGAAGTATTTAGAAAAAATCGACCCGTCTCACAACTAGCTCCGATGGGACTCGAACCCACGACCTTTCGCTATCCGGGCGGCTGGTCGTGGTCAAGCGAAAGGTCGTGGGTTCGAGTCCCATCGGAGCTAGTTGTGAGACGGGTCGATTTTTTCTAAATACTTCATTTTTCATTTTTCTATTTTATTTATTGTTTCTTTGTAATGGATAACTCAAAAAGTGCTGAACCGATTTTAAAAATTCTTTCACCAGTAAAAAGCTACATTATTCCTGAGTGACAGAGGTTATATTTTATCACGATATTCCCACAGGAACGAGTAACATGCAGGTAAAACCGCGCGGAGCCACTAGTATCAGACAAAGTGACAGCCTCCCACTGATTGACTGACAAGCAACCAACGTTAAGCGTTAGCGCGGGGCGCCTCCACTATGTTTGTTGGTGCGTGCTCGTGTCTGTTCAGAGCATAAAGTCGGAAACACACTTCTGTGGTGTGGTGCGACGCCAGAATGTCTGTTTCATACACTTAGTATGGATACGACAGAGACAGAGAGAGTCGAGCCACACTGCATAAGTGTGTTTCTAACCATACTAAATTTATGAAATCGCATCCGGGTGACTGCTCTAACCTCTGAGCTATGGAGTCGTAAGAGCAGTCAGAGGTTAGAGCAGCCGCCCGGATAGCGGAAGGTCGTGGGTTCGAGTCCCATCGAAGCTGATTGTGAGACGGGTCGATTTTTTCTAAAATACTTCATTTTAAATTTTTCATTAATAAAAATTGCATCATGAATGCAAAAAAGTAAAAATTTAAATGAGGTGCAATTAAGCTCGTTCAATTTGCACGTCACTTGAAGAACAATGTACAAGTTCAAACAACCTACATGCAAATTTTACAACCTACAAAAAATTATTTTAGCTTGTATGCAGGTTTGTTCAAGTTATATGTAACTACCGGCCGTCCGCGGTTTCATCCGCGTAGTTCCCGTGGAAGTGGGAATATCGGGATAAAACGTATCTTATGTGTTATTCCAGCTAGCCTATAATCTATCTCCGTTGTAAATTTCATCCAGATCCGTTCAGTAGTTTTTGCGTGATAGAGTAACAAATATCCATACATCAATTGCATACTCACAAACTTTAGAATTTGTTATATTAGTAGGATTCGCAATGTACATACTTACAACTTATTCGCTTAATGGAACCGCGCCTTTAATGTAATTTTATAACTTCTTTTGTTTATCAAGGAAACTTTTTTCTGGTTCCGCCATCTGCTATCCGAATCATATCTTTTTTATGCCGACAGCAGTTGCGTTATATGGATTCTCAAAATAAAATGAGAACAACAAAATTTATTTGCAATATGTGGCGAGTCTTCCCCACAATCGATGTTATTACGTAAATGGAAATCATCTTACTTTTTATAACTTTATATACGGAATGCGTCGAAAACATTTCGTTTGAGAGCTATTCGCGTTGAAAAGCTTTTGTTATTTCACTTTTATGTAGAAGTAGATCTTTTTGGTTGAGTTCATTCTATATTGGAATACCCTTCTACGTAGTGAGGGAATACTCGTAAGCTTAATGACTTAGGGTTGTCGAAAATACAATCGACACATGATTTTTAACTAAAAAAGTTTTTTGTAAAGTTTCGTTTTATTGACGGTACTTAAATATTGTATTGTCGTCCAAACCTAACCTGTATGCAGAGTTTTAGCTCAATCGAACACTGGGAAGTGGGTCAAATTTAGCTTCCAAGATTTGCAACTTAAGGGCAGGATCCAAAAACTCTGTCTTTGTCTTTTTCCTTAAGTGTGAAGAGTAATGAAAATAACCTCACTTTTTAATTTTTTCAATGATTTGGTTGTTATTTTGAGCATAAATTCACTTTTTGAAAAACTAGCCTGAGAATAATAGTCTACAATATGTCATTACCTATTTTTCTATATATTATTCGTGAATTAGAGATTAATAATCTAAGTATAAAACCAAAAAAATATAAAAATAATGAAAATTTTCTTTGTTTTTGATTTTTTTTTATTGTCGAGTTACGATACGAATATCGTGTTTCTAGCCACAAAATAATCAAGATCGTTTATGAAACTTCAACATTATATTTTTATCTGCTCATAATAAAGAATATTTGATTAGTTACTTTTAAATCAAAAATAGGTTAATTTCGATAATTTGGAAGGACGTGCCCTTAAATAAAAGCTTGTAAAATAGAAAACCAAAATTTGATAAAGATATAATAATTTGACTTTACATGCCACGAAGTATTGATCTGACGATATTTAATAAATTGAAAGTGAATGTTTAAGTCATTTTTTGATCTACGAAAATACGCTATAGGAATCTAAAGAACTACCTACGTCTTGTACTAGTACCTATAAGAGAAAAACTAATAACTCGACAACATATTGCAGCAACTTTATTTTTAAATAAAGACTGACATGTTTGAGACGCCTTGCAGTTATTCTATTTATTCTAATATTAAAACTTTTTTAATAAATAAACAAAAGCCAGTAAGAAAGAAATGAATAAATAGTTATTATATCACCGATAATACTTATTATAGTTTATGTCCACTTTCATACCATTGATAATTTATTTCTCTGATCCGTAACGTTGGATTTAATTAACTCTTTTTTTTACGTTGTGAGAAGAGATCGCTTTGAGCGATATGACTGCGTTTGAGACACTAGTAAAAGTTTTGATCGATTTCTTTTTTAACCGACTTCAAAAAACCGGGGGTAGTTCGACTGTTTTTTTATGTATGTTCCACGATTGCTTCGCCAAATTGTGAACCGATTTTCATAATGCTTTTTTCATCTGATAGACCAGGTTCAATTTGGTCCTAATTTGGACTTCAGACAGATTAGTAAGTTCCAAGATTAATTAGAAAAAGTTCCGCACTTTCATCCTTTGTATCGAATAGGTAATTGAATTTACTTTGAATTTTTACGTGTTTTTCGGGGAGTGAGTTTTTGTTTACTTATTTTGGAATCAAACTAGTGTAGGTATGTGGTTCCATCTGATATCATAGATTTAAAATCTCAATGGATTTTCTACGAAAATCAATATCTTCGTAGTCATACGTACTTCGTTCATTTACCATCAGTAATAATGCAATTAAATACAATTTAGTACATGAAATGTCAAGTCGTTTATATGTTGTTTCTATGTCAATTTTCTCTGCCGTGTCATTTATTATTAAAAAAAGTAATTGACTTTCGTTCGTACCCATGAAGCTCGACTTAATACCCAGTATTAAGTCGAGCTTCATGTTCGTACCTTTATAGAGAACGTTTTAGAAAATTGCGATCCGGGTATTAATATCATTATCATCATCATTAACAGTCTTTATAATTTATTTTGAAGATCGCAATATCTGATGTGAAACCATAGCAGTCCAGCCAAACTAAGAGTCATATAAAAAAACCGTCCTATGAAAAATTGTTAGACGTGAGTAGAATTTTCTACTGACGTACAAAGTTTCAAGGCCTGGTACACCTGATGTGGAACCATAGCAGCCAGGTTAAACTATATGAGATACAAACATAGCGTCTTAAGAAAAGTTGTTTAACCTAATGAACATTTTCTAATGAAGGAAAAATATCGAAGGTCTGGTACACCTGATTTGGAACCCTAGCAGCTCAACTAAATTATAAGAGATACAAATATAACATCTTAAGAGAAATTGTTCAGCGTGATAAGTATTTTCTTTTGACACACAATCTATGCTAATTATTATATATGTGATAATTGTTAAGGATCATTAATGGTTAGGGACTTCCGCCAAGTGACGCCTGATTCAATCAAATATATTATGTGATAGTGCGTTTGTTTGTATGTCCGTCTCTTACGTCAAAACAGAGCAACGGATTGACGTGTATTTAGGTGTTTTTAGTTAAGGAGCTAGAGAGTGACAAGGGCAATTTTTTTTCCGGAATAATATCATTTTCCCTCGTGATAACGTCGTGTAGTTGATGCGGGTGGAAGGCTATGTGATATAATTTTTAATGTGTTAATTTGTATCTTAGCGCTGTGCTATAATAAATAAAAAGAAAAAAAAATAAAATTTATTAGCCTAAAAAATGAAAAATGCTGCCGAAAGTCACTATTCCACGAGGACGAAGTCGCGGGCACAGCTAGTTTTACAATCATCATCATCATCATTTCAGCCGTACGACGCCCACTGCTGAAAATAAAAACAATATAATCAATAATGTCCTAAAATTTTAAGTCACTTGCCATTAACATCCTCTTACTCCGGTTCTCAAACACTACAAGTATCATAATCCCATCTTCGTCTTTGAACCGTCGTCTCATGTTGCAGTTCCCGAGTCGAACTTCCGGCTGATCCAGAACAAGACGGACGACGACACGGTGAACGTCATCTGTGCGGCGGACGGCGCGTTTCCGGCGCCAAACCTCACGCTGGCCACGCCTGACAGGTAATCTATAATTAATATTAATACTATAATGCCCGAATACTCGTACGCTACTTATCTTTGAGAGCGTCTCACACATCGCCCTGTCACTTTAAGTGTCAAACGTATGAAATAGATGCCACGATGTTTGAGAAGCTCCCAAAGATAATTTGCGTTCGAGAATTCGGGCGTTAATGTAATATGAGTGTTTGTTTTTTGTCCAACTTTCACGTTAAAACTTAGCAACAGATCGACCTCATTTTTAAGATTCCGTAGTCAACAAGGAACCCTTATAGTTTCGCCATGCATGTCCGTCTATCTGTCCCCAGCTCAGCTCATAGACTCTTAGTACTAGAAAGCTATATACCTAATAATCACGCCAATAAAGTGGTGAAGTATATTTTCAAAAAAATTTTTTTTATTTAACTTCCCTAAATGTGAAGTGGGGATGTAATTTTTTTTTCTTGTTTATCCCATAGTGTGGGATGTCCTTGAATAGCAATTGCAAAAATATTGCGGGTTTGTGAAAACAGTTTTTTGATTGAGGCATTAGTTTGTGAATTATTAAGCTTTAAAGTGCATAATTTTGTTAGAGTCAAGTGTCCCCCCACTCTGCCAACCAAATGGTTATCTTTAGATACGTGAAAAAACTCAAGACAGTTGTATGTATGATGAAGTTAAAAGGAAAACTATCACAACTAAGTAGGCTTTACAAGATTTTGAGATATAACACATTTTTGAAAACCGCAAATATTATAACTTTGTCATTCAAACGAACGCTATGAAAAACAAAGTTATTTTTGCTTGGCGAAAAATGATAGTGTTAATTTTGCTAGGTGTATATAATCGGTACGGTGGGTACGGAACCCTTCATGGGCGAGTCCAACTCGCACTTTGCTGAATTTTGGTATAGGGATAGTTTGGTATAGGGTTAGCTGGAATATGGCATAGGCTACTTTTTATCCCGGAAACATAAAGTCACGTTGCAGCGCGTCGTGTAGTCCACGCGGGCGAAGCCGGGTGGAAGGCTTGTCCGCACACGGGCGACTGAAAAACGCCGCCACCGACCACTTTCCTTTAATTTTCATAGATAGTCGTCACTTGTTTCTTATTCTAGCTTCAAGTGGCGGCGTTTGTGGCTCGTGTACGGCGACGGTAAAATAAAGTAAAACAGTTTTACCTCACAAAAGCACGTGAGTTCGATGAGCTCAGTAGCGCCACTAATGGAAATAAATAAATTACATTTTATTAAAGGCTTAGGCGGGAAGCCGCTGGATGCGGGCAGTGCAGGACTGACCGTTGTGGAGATCCTTGGGGGAGGCTTATGCCCAGCAGTGGGCGTCGTTCGGCTGACATGATGAAAGGCTTAGATTCAAAGTTTCGGTTATTTTGCGCAAATAAAAGAGTAAAATGCATTTTATAAATATACTTTTAAGAACTCAAACTTACGCAATAAGTCGTGAATCTCAATAGTGCCAAAAGTGGCCACATTTAGCAATATCGAGATCCATAACTTAATACTCATATTTGGCCATGAAAAAACAATTAAAAATTGCATTTGACTCTTCTATTTGCGCGAAATAACCGAAACTTTTATTCTAAGCCCTTGATAAATCGTAAATGATTTATTTCCATTGGTGGCGCTACTGAATCGAACCACCTTAACCAGTTTGAACATTATTGCTGGTGCCTTCGTGAGGTAAAATAATACTCATAAGACTATGCTTTTATCTTGTTTGGCTAGCGGCAAAGCTAGCTAGCTAGCTTTGCAATTAATAAAACATCGTTATGAATCGTTGTTTATTCGGAAGAAAAAGAAAACAAAAAACTTAACAATTAAATTTGTTCTACCGTCTGATGAACAAAGCAACGTTTGCGAAAAAAACAACAGACACTATCATTTCCTTGCAGTCCTTTTTGTTTTCTTTCAATATTCCCGAAGACGTCTCGTGAAACGAAGTTTTTCTCCAATTCGACTTTGTGAATGCATTCAATATAAAAATATTGCACTTGCCAGTAAGTTTGCGAAATTGGGTAATGTCTACTTTTATAGTATGGCACTATTTGCGTAAGCTTGTTTATATTGTATTTTTCGAAATAGTTAAAATACTTATATTTCATTCTATATACAGGAGTAGGTAAATGATAAAATGAGTGAACGAATAAAAACGTACAGAATTTCTGAAATAGGAAGCTTCCGATCTTTCAACACCTACTTGCAATAAATCCCCGACCAATATACCGCCCAATCCGCTCTTGAGCAAACACCGAATTTTCTCTTTTCTGTTTAAGGCTATTGCGGCGATCAAACTCAGAATTTTCAATGTTTTTAAATTAAACTTCCTGACAAAGTATCATTGCTAGGCCTTCCAAAATATTATATGTGATAGATCTTTTCTTTATGAAGGGAAGTTACTAAAATTTATTTGAATCAAATAAATACAATGTACTTAACAAAAAATATTTTCAAGACCCCTTTTTTCCGTCTTAAACTCAATTATCTCAATAACTATTTGAGTAATCAAGCAAATTTTTTTTGTGTAAGTAGTTCTTAGTCATATCTAGGGAAGTTACTAAAATTTTTTTTTTGTTATATTTATAGTCAATAACTAGTATCCCAAAATGCATCGTGCACCGTTTCGCAGCATAATTATTCAGTCTCCGCCTGGCATTGGCGGAGAACTTACTTACTTACTTACTAGATTTATTTTGTAAAAAAGTATTAGATGATGGGCTAGTATGAGTTATTTATATTTTTTCATATTAAATTATAAGTTTTATTAATTTGATTGGAATAAATCTAAAAATGTACCTACTGGTTAGAGCAGTATACATTATAAATTTTTTTCAGTGTAATTTGTAGCAAATGTTGTAGTTTTGCCTGCGAAGATCATTTCGATAATGGATATATTATCGAAATGATCTAGAGATAGAAAATAAATATAAATAGCTGCTGCTGTGTTCTGCATTTTGAAGAATCGTTTGAAGTGACTATCTTTGTTAAAAAAAGCTTTTTTTACTACATACGAATAATATCTAAGATCTACTCTTCCTACAAACCGACGTTTACAATAAATATTCATAATAATTCTTCTTGTATTCTACATAATATAATTTTCTTAGTAAAAGCGCACATAGGTGATATTTTAGATGTAAATAGAATGCGCGCTGCATGCCGCGTCTACACGTATTTCTCAGTCTACGAGAGTGCCGCGGCCGGAGTCTTACCGATCCCAGCACCCCCTCGCTTGTGTAAGCAAAGCAACGGCCATCGACGATATTTTTTTTACCTATGCTATATCCTTAATTTCCAGTGACCCGATAAAAAACGTCGGCTATACCTACCTACTAAATTTAGCTAAGCCATCTGTGAAAACCAAACTATGATTTAAAAAAGTTTTTATCTCAATAAAGTGTCTCTCATAGCGCTCACTCACAGTTCCTGGAACACCAAACCGTTTCGGGTTTCACTTGCAATAAATACGTATTGATATTTCGTCAAATCCGCTCCTGAGTAATCACCGATTTTTTTCTGGTTAATTTCCAGTGACCCGATTGATTTAAAAAAAAGTTGTTATCTCAAAAAACGTGGAACACTTAGCGTTCACAGTTCCTGGAACAGCAAACCTTTTCGGGTTTAATTCAATCAAGAAATCCGTATTGATATTTCGTCAAATCCGCTCCTGAGCAAACACCGGTTTTTCTCTTTTTTATGTCTAATTTTAACCCGAATATGAAAGAATGCTTTATTAAGTTTAATGTCAAAACCAGATTGTGATTTGAAAACATGCATGTTTCTGCTATATCATGTCATTTTTGGGGCTCAAATACCATAATATCATTGTGATACAAATCCCTCCAACCTATATTCAACCGAGTCTACACTTGAAAAATCACCAAACCTTCTCTTTTCTATCTTATTTCTAGTGACCCAATTAACGAGGGCAACCGATGAGATCACAAAATTTTAGATATATTGTCAAAACTTAATGTTTTTTCAGATAATTTCTTTTTCTTCCAATAAACCAATGAAACTTACTATAACATTTATACTTATAAACTATTAAAAATAAAGAACAAGAAAAAATCGACGGAATCGTCCGTAGACTTAGTCTACGGACGATTCCGTAGCTCAGTGCGGTTACAGCATTCACCCGGATAGTGAGAGGTCGTGGGTTCGAGTCCCATCAGAGCTAGTTGTGAGACGGGTCGATTGTTTCTAATACTTCATTTTTCTTCATTTTTTCATTTACTTCATTTTTAATAATCAAAATTGCATTGTGAATGCAAATAATATCCTTTTTTCTGACAAGCTTTTTAGGTTTATTTAGAAATAGGAGCAATAAATGCGAACCGATATTTTGCCTTATCTTCTCTTGAGCATTTCCAGTTAGCAAGAGTAACCACAAAATTTTGCTCAGGTATCTGCCAATACTAGATTGACTGTAATTTTCAAAGAATTTTCAGGTCATAATATAACGGCATCGTTCACAATTCCTGGTACAGTAAACCCTTTTAGGGTTTCATTTGCAATAAATCCGAACCGATATTTTGCCGAGTCCGCTCCTGTGCAAACACCGAATCTTCTCTTTCCTGTCTAATTTCCAGTGACCCGATTAACAAGGACGACCACTAAATTTAGCTTGCCAGCCGTGGGAGGGACCAACCTTTTTGATAGTAACACTATTAAGCGAGATAATTTCTTCTTATTTAACGGAAGTCGGTGAATTGGGGCTTTTTAATTAACTTTAATTGACTAGAGGAGTTGATTTATTACTATTTTGTTATGTAAAAAAAAATGTTTTATATTCTAGTAATGAAATTTGAGTTAATTTAACTCTGTTAAAATCTTAATGAAATCTACGCTACATCTAATAGAAAGAAAGAAAGAAAGAAAACTCATTTATTTGGAACATCACAAAAATACATTAAAAAAAACAAAAAACACAAAAAGCATAGTA
Organism: Crambus lathoniellus; assembly: GCA_949710035.1. Classification (NCBI taxonomy): domain Eukaryota; kingdom Metazoa; phylum Arthropoda; class Insecta; order Lepidoptera; family Crambidae; genus Crambus; species Crambus lathoniellus. The sequence goes on from OX453304.1 coordinate 5,498,680, forward strand.
TGTCCCAAAACGGTCCCGACTCAGCATAATGCTTGGCTTGTGACCAGCGCTGATCTTCCGTCGGAACCGTCTTGGTGGGGCAGGGAGCTAATTAACACAAAAGGGTTAACAATAAAAAACTAAAATATTAACTACTTAATAAAAAATAAAAATAAAAAACACTTAAAATACACATACATCGCCTAGCCCTTGCCACCACGAACCAGTAGGTTTTAAAAAGAAAAATATTGTATTTTCCATGTGTCCGCGACATGAAGCTCAATAGCTAGTAGCTCAATACTGAAGCTAATAGTACAAACTTGATGGTATTATCAAGTGCGTTGATTTAGCCTAAATGGTTTATTTATTTTAGCAAATCAATCTTCACAATCACATTATAAGTACGTACATTAATTCAAGAAAATAGCTTTCGCAATCTCCCATGAATCGCAATATTGTTGGAAGAAACTTGGCATCATAGCACACATTATTGAATTGGGTTGCATTCACTGCCACCTGCTCCTCCCTGCCAAGTTTGCTGCAGAACTAATATTGTTAAAGTGCAATAAGTTTCAGATATATTTTTCACTAGCTTCACCACCTTGCGGTATAACAATTTACGCGTTGTTCCCGTTTCCGTTTTAATATCGAGATAAAATAAAGCATGTGTCACTCATTCATGTAGCTTTCTAGTGGTGAAAGAATTTTCATAATCGGCTCAGTAGTTCCTGAGCTTAGTTCCAATTTACAAACTTTAACAGACTTATTAATAAACAAAGAGTAAGTTAACACCTAGGTTTAACCAAAAACATTGCTTAGCAATATTACTCCTTACGCTTGACGTTTCAAACTTCCTAAATAAAACTTATTGGTTAAACCTAGGTGAAAACTTACTCTTAGTTTAATAATAAGGGGGGTCTGTTTACAGTACAGTTTACATAGGTACAGTCACGGAATTTAATTTCTAACCCACCTATGGTTCAATGTCGCACAGCAAACTATACACCATAAGAGCACAGAGCCCCGATCGCGGTAATTCTATGACGCATTAGTCAAGTGTACGTGCAGTTGACGTGCAAAACCGTTTTTAATAACGCGCAGCTTTGACAGTGCGACAACCTTTTCTGTTCCGGTGATAGACAATTAGCAACGACATTTGACAAATGATTCGTATTGACTTTTCCATACCTACTTATTACTGAAATAAAATTTTCAACCTTATTGCATTGCGAATGTCTGGTAACATTCCAACGAAATGGGTAGGATAGATATTAAATGGGTACATGATCTTAACCTTTGCTTCGTTCTATCAAGATTACATTATTTTCGCTATAAAATGTAGATCATTAATTTTGGAGTGAAAGTTGTTTCGAGCTGGATGAAAGTGAAGGCGCTTAAGTGGATTCTATGCATAAATAAATATACAATAATGGTAGCGGATAGCTTACTAAACCTTGTATACTTAAATAGATATCATCCTCAAATTTTAATTCTTTAAAATTCGTCATCAATCATTTTTTCCTTTCAGACCCGTGGTTCACCTAAGTAGTTCACCTAGGTGTTCCATGGTTAATTTCTTGTACCCCTGGTTCACCTAGGTGTTCCACGGTTAACTTTCTGTACCTCTAGGTGAACCTAGCTAAGTTTTCCACGATTGTTGGAACCTATTTTGTTAATACCATCCTCTTTAAATTTTTTGATAATTTTTATCAAAATAAAATCTAATTTTAATTCTTTGTAGACCTTTGTAGATCGATGTTAATGTACGTATGGTATAATTGAAAATCGATTCAAATAACCTTATAGTCTAAATTTTGATTCTAAATATATACGATCCCCGTAATTACAGAAAGCCGTAGACGGATTATTACGCCATTACTAATAATGGTTGATTAAAGACGTATAATTAACTAGAGGAGGACTATACGTGGAACTACAAACATATAGTCAAGATCCACGTGACTATACAATAAAATACTAATCTTTCTCAATCGATTGTGAATTGAATCGGTAGCATATTAAGGTTCAAAATTTAACAAATAAATTAGTAGCTACAATGTTGTATGTTGATTTATCGATTGATAATTGTTTTCCAAGAAATGTGAAATTTTTAACTTAAATTGTGACGGAGAAAATGTCATGGCCGATTTTTACTGGTTTATTGAACTGAACTTGACTTTTGTATATCGACAATAAGAGTAAGTTTACTATACAGGGTGTTAGAGCACCCTTGCAAAAACTTTAACCATGGCTTGAGACCATCAGCTGAACAACGTACAGCAAGAATTTTTGGTCAGCAATGAAAAAAAATATTGGACTTTTCATACAAATTTAGCAACTTATCGGGACATTTTGTATGGAGAGTCGAAATATTTTTTTCATTTCCGACAAAAAATCTTGCTGTGCGTTGTTCAGCATGAAGGCCTGAAGCCATGGTTAAAGTTTTTGCAACGGGTGCCCCTAACACCCTGCAAGTATACTGTATCCTCAGTGTTGAGGATTCCGGGAGTAGTGCGCTTCCATCTTCAGCCTTATCTTCACTTAAAATCTGGGGGGCTACCGACAAAAAAAAGTGTTTATGAGGATGAGCTTCATTTGACATTTGAAGACCATATTAGGCCAATAATATATAGACATAATATGGACTTCAAATGCCATATGGAGCTCATGCCTATATTCAAATTATTTAGTAAAAAAATACTATTCCTGCAGAATATCTTCTTATGATATATAAAAATCCTGTGCCACAACTACCGAACTCCTCTGAAATGACTTGACAGATTTTAAGATTTTCTTTTTGTAGGTATATTTGAACGGTCTGAGAATAGGTTGTAAGTTATTTTTTAATACGAAATTCTACGGGAGCAAAGCCCCGGGGCACAGCTAGTAAATTAAGTAGGTATATAATAAGTACATTTATAATGTTGAGAACAATATTTTTATATTAATTTTTAACGCTTTACAAATACTACTTACAAAGGAACCAGCAACATTTCCCTTGGGAGTTTTCTTACCTTATAGTTTAGTGTGAATATTTATCTACATCCCAATAGTGCTAACATAATATAGTTCAAGTTTGATATATCATCGTCATCGTCATCATCATGTCTGCCGAACGACGCCCACTGCTAGGCATAGGCCTCCCCCAAGGCTCTCCACAACGATCGGTCCTGCGCTGCCCACATCGAGCGGCATCCCGCGACCTTTACCAAATCTCCGGTCCACCTTGTAGGGAGCCTGCCTACGGAACGTCGTCCGGTACGCGGTCGCCATTCGAGAACCATTCCGCTCCAACGGCTATCGGTTCTCCGCGCTATGTGTCCCGCCCACTGCCACTTCAATGATGGGAGGCGCAGTAGTTCTCGCCTCTCGCTGTACGCTGGTCGATGCCAGTGTTATCAGTATTAACGTGTAGCGAGCTAATGCTTTACTTTTATTTACCCACTTTTATGAATTAAGCGAATCGGCTACAATCGAATCGCATAATTATGTTATTGATCTGTGTATTATAAACACGTTTATTTACATATGATTTGAAGAGTCATATTAATCATTTCTAAAGCTTGAAAAGGTGTTATTAGCCTGGATAAGTAGTTGTAAGTAATTGGTTTGTACTTAAGTTATTTAAGTTTTCCATTGTAACTAAAATGTATGAAATAAAGAATTTACAAAACAAACTTCAATGATGCAATCCTTCGAGCGATGTTGCTTTAGTTTTAGTCGGTTGTTTTAGTTTGTTATAGCTTATTGACATTCAGAGAATAACGGAAAAGGTTAGATTTTTTAAAGTAAGTAAAGGCACATATTGTGCCCAAAAATATTTAAAACTAGCTGACCCAGCGCGACTTCGTTCCCGTGGCCCTACCCCCTTTTCCACCCTACCCTACCCGTACTCTACCCTACCCCTACCCTACCCCTTCCCTACCCCTACCCTATCCTACCCCTACCCTACCCCTACCCTACCCCTATCCTACCCTTCCCACCCTACCCCTACCCTACCTTTACCCTACCCTACTTCTACTCTACCCCTACTTACCCCTCCTTCCCCTATTTTCTCACCGCTAAAACCTTCCTTGGACTTCCACGAACATTTCAGGACCAAAGACCAAAATTAGCCAAATCGGTCCAGCCGTTCACGCGTGATGCCGTGACCAAGGGAAATAGGGATTCATTTTTATATATACAGGGTGGAATCGAAGTCGTTAGCATCCTTTTAAAATAAGAACATACTCATGATATAGAGTCTTTTCCCCGAATATGATGCAAATCCAAGACGTAAAATAATTTTTTTTAAAACCCTGAAAAATCGCGTAAAATACTCAGTAATTGATCACTATGGCAAACAAAAATTAAAATAACTAAAAATAACAATTTGATAAAAAAAACATTGATTAATTAATATTCAAATAACATACAAGCCTTTAACTACTTTCATTGGCTTCTCGACAAAACACGAGCTCTACTTTAACGTGAATCTATTCAAGTTCGCGCACGGAATTCACTGAAACAAACAATGTCGCCCATGCTTCATGCCCGCTTTGCCCGCGTCCCTGCGCCCGCGCTGATGTCGGGCACCACCCCTTTTCACGTAAAAACATAGCTTCATATGAGTACATTAATGGGCCGAATGGATGCCAATGACTTCAAAAACACCCTGTATAGACTAGCTGACCCAGCGCGACTTCGTTCCGTGGCCCTACCCCCTACTCCACCCTACCCTACCTGTACTCTACCCCTACCCTACCGCTACCCTACCCTACCCCTACGCTACCCCTACCCTACCCTACCCCTACCCTACCCCTACCCTACCCCTACCCTACCCTACCCTACCCCTACCCCTACCCTACCCTACCCCTACCCTACCCCTATATCCTTCCTTGGACTTCCACGAACGTTTCAAGACCAAAATTAGCCAAATCGGTCCAGCCGTTCACGCGTGATGTCGTGACCAAGGGAAATAGGGATTCATTTTTATATAAATAGATTTAAAAAGATGCCAGCTATCTTCATCTCTTTACTAAAAGTCGAGTAAACAATTCACTAAACATGTAATTGCTCTTTCATAGCTTCTTTAACAATGTTTATAAAACTGTCGTTCTAAGTTTTGTGTTTCGTCTAAAGAGTTTTTAAGAACTATTGTCAAAATCTTTAAAGAATTATTAAGGAATAATCTTGCCGTGGATCGTTGTGGAGATCCTTGGGGGAGGCCTATGCCCAGCAGTGGGCGGCGTTCGGCTGACATGATGATGATGATGAATCTTGCTGTCTTATATTATCCCACGCAGTCTTTTTCAGGTTTTCAAAAGCTTATCCGCTTGAACAGGTTGGTACATTTTGACATTTTGCACTCGCCCTTAACTGCCTGATGTGGTCGCGTGACGTCATATTTGGCGGGGATTGAATTGTGCAATTATAATTGCTTGTGGCGTGGCTCACCCGCGCTCGTGAGATATTTTTTTTGTATAGTTTACTATTAAGATTACCATAACGCGAGTTTTCCGTATTTCAGCTAGAGATAGAGTGGCCTTTTTGGGATTTCGAAGGGAGCCAACCATCATTGCGTTCACGATTTCCTAAAAGGAGATATTAAAAGTGGTTTTATTTGTTTTTAACAGGCGATTGGAGGGTGTGTCTCATAGTCACAAGCTGGTCAAAGGCAGGTACTCTGCTGTGGCCATGATCACCCTCAGAGATGCCGACCTGCCGTCACCAGCGGAGTTCATCTGCACCCTGAGGATACCACAGGCTAACTATGTGGTCAGAAAAGAAGCTATTTATTATCCAGGTAAGATCTTGTAAGCAAAAGTTGATACTTTAATTAACTCATCTTCGTTATTGTGTAACACAAACGATAGTCTAATCACTTTCAGATTAATTTTAAAAGATAACTATATACTAAGTTTTATCTATTTTCGGACTTATGTTTATTTAAATCCTTTTTTGTTTCTTTGTTTTTACCACATTCGTTATTTTTTTCCGAAAGGTTGGCTGGCAAAGAATGCTCTTTAATCGCTAAGTCTATCTATTGTACTTAACTGAATGTATTTTGTGCAAAAGAGTTATATAAAAAAAGAATTGGCTAAGGTGTATAGGTGTTTGAATAAAGGGTGAACTTACATAAATTTTCATATTAAAAGTGATCGTAATAGATATTGAGTTACATAATTAGATCCGAGCTTATGTTAGCCCAGCTTAGTCAACTTGATTTCATAATTATGTTGGAAGTATTAAGAGCGATATTAATGTCTGAATGTCTTGTCGGTACAAACACAAAAATATTACTCAAGAAAATGTGATATGAAATTCAGACTTGTAAACTTATGTAGGATTTTATATACCTACTTTTCTAATGATGAAACATTAAAGTAATCCTAAGGAATTTCTTAATTACTAGGTACATCTTATTAAGCCAAATGTGTAACGTTGACAAAATATTCAAAAAACTTTATAATAATTTACGAAAATTTGTTTAAAGTCCAAACTTTTGACTTCTAAATTTCGTTGATACGAAACTTCGTCACCCGTCAAATAAACATTAAACAGACTTGTTTAATATTTCTCCTTTCACGAAAAGAGAGTCGGTATAAGCCAGCCTTATCCTTTCTTAAAATTAACGTTCACTGGTTCGTGAATAGGACCCCAAGTTTTTCTTAAGCAGACAAAGAAATCATAGAGCTTGCGGACAGGATAAACGCGACGCAAACAGAAGCTGTTTATTTATTTAAAGCAAGCAATTTAACTGTTTTATAAGTCGACGAACGTCATTAATGCCGGGAAGAAAGAATAAGAGAATATTTTTAACGCGGCGCCGCCGTGAAAATAACAATTCAAGGAATAATTTGCGAGAGGGCCATTTAAGCTTTTTATCAGAGAAAGTTTGTGTACGCAGCTATCTAAATTGTAGAAACGAGAGATGAAATGTTTCCTGCACCAGTCGTCGTGAATAATTTTATGGTTCGTTAAGTCCATTGTGGGTGGAAAAAAATCCTTGCCTAATAGAATATCGGTGAGGGAATGAAGACAAATATTGTTTTAGGTCTACCGATACTTAATGAAAAGTCAATGAGGCTGTAAGTAGTTTCCAAGAAAGCAAGTTTTACCCAGATAATATCGAAAAGCAATCTATAAGTTTGATTTAATGAATAGTTGACAGTTGGATAAATATACGAAGTACAAATAGTGGTACTTGTAATTATTAAAGAGCCTGATAAAACAAAGTTTTTCTTCTTGAAAACAACTGTTTGAAATAAAATCACATATATGTTTTTATAGTTAGATTGAGATTTAACATAATTCAAACTCCCCTCGTGTGTTTCTGCTTAAAGTCACTTTCGTATAATAACTCCCTTTAATCTTTTATAATTACTTACACCGACAGTCTATGAAACATTTAAGATTGTAATTTTTTTCCATAGGACCGATCAGCACCACACCAGAAATGCCAACAGCGGCTGACATGCAATTAGCCGCCGCGGTTGGACGGTCGAAAGGTAAAATTTTTTATTATATTCATATCAAAAATGTATTACATGAAAATAAAAATTGTTTCTAATACAAGGCGATGATACCACTCGACTAGCCAATTACGCAGATATCCGAATCATTCGATTAACAGACAAACGCGATCGTCTGCGAAGCGAGAGCGATGCGGTAACATTGGTCGCGTCGCGCCTTAGCTGCTAAGCTACCCCTTTGTTCTATGAGATGTAACAGCGAAGCAAAAACGCAAAAACTCCGCGTCCGCTGCGCGACTGACGCTTCGCAAGCGCTTGATCATGTCTATTTGGTCAGAGTTTTATGCCTGCTAAGCGTTTTCCGGGACAAATTAAAATGTAATAAACAAAAATTATTGTATTTTTTATGTATCTGGTCAATGTAATACTGTTTGTTATATCTTCGTTAGTTCTGATATTTATAACAAAAGCGCTATCTCAGAATCAGGGGGGTAATTGTCTAACTCGATCAACGTAACATAAAATCATCTACTATTCGTACCACCCAAAACATAATACATAAAATACTATAAACTGTACTTCAAAAGAAACGTAATAATAACGTACGCTACACAAATGAGAACCATCTTATTATAACAATGATAATCATACTGCCGTTATAATAAAAGAACATGTCAATCTGGATAACGATAGAGGGATAATGCTATGTTCGCAAAGAGCTATACTAATCCAACTGGGGCAAATCCCGGAAAATTGGATGAAATTAATGAGGATATCCTATCTCCGCTTGACTATTGCAATACTTACCTTAATCGCGGCCATAAGAGGCCAGCGGCGAATCCGTTTGTAACAATACTTTGTTGTTGACTCTTTGAGAATATAAATAGATTATTTAAGTAGTAAGTATAAAGAAATATTATTGAAGTCACATCCATTTTTCTTTCTAGTAATGGCATAGCGGGCAGACAAAAGACATCAAAACATCTGTTACGCCGTTTGTGTTTTGCTTTTCATTAAAAAACCTAAGCTTCATACTATAGTGATAGTCATTACTTGTTGCGTTTATTTGAGACATCTCGAATCAAAAGGAAGAAACAAAAAATTTAAAGACACTAAGTACATAGTAAAAAAAATAAAAATACACTTCAAAGCACAATGAGCATGAACAAACCTGAAAATAACTAACACATAATTAAGACAAAGTAGTTTTGTATGTCCGTCGTAAGAAATATAATTCACGAAGTCTATATTGGCTGTTCTTCGTCCGGCATCAAGGAACAGTAAGCATGACTTGTCATTCTGATTCATGCAAGATTTGTATGTATAGCTATGGATGAATGAACTAATTTGAATGAAAGAAGATGTTTCCTGTTACATCATGATCCATACTAACATAATAAAGCTGAAGAGTTTATTCTGAAAGCGCTATAATCTGTAGCTAGCAGTCGGAATTCAACAATTCTTTATAAATTTTAAAGGTTCGTTCTTTGCAAAGTATTATGAGTAGTCCACTTACAAACTCCTCTACTTAGCCAGACCGTAAATTAGAGAAAAGTGCGTAAAACGTTTAGGTGTATCTATGGTTCACTTAATTGGGTTATTCTGTAAAATATAGATAAGTAACCCTCTTGACATTAAATGGATGGAAAAAAAACACAATCTTGTAATGTTTGTTACTTTTATTAAAAAATAAAATCAATATAGCCACTTTTGCAAGTGAAATGACAAAGTAGCCAGTTTTGCAGCAGTTAGCTGTAAACGTAACTAGTTTTGCAGTAACAATCAACCTACATAGCTCAATTTGAAACAGTAACTTATAAAACCTATGTACTATATAAATCTAAGTATTTAAGTATTAAGTTGTAATAATTATAAATAATTATATTTTTAAGTCATCTATTTCTTCCACAATGGTAATTTCGTCGTCAGTTTCTGCATTTAGCTGGCAGCTATTTCTCTCTTCTATGTCAATTTATCCACAATCGTTTTCTTCCCCTTACGTAGTTTTGCTAAACTAACTTGATTCTCAATAATATCTTACATCGTTATTAATGAAAAGACACTTAATTTTTATAGAATGCAATCCACTTTGTGCACTGTACAAAACTTTCTGGCGGTTTGAAAAAATCACAGAACAAATAATTAAGACGCGTTTTGCAGTAGGTAACCTAAAGTGGCGGTGTTTGCAGTTGCAAGTGCTGCTAGTAGCCAAATTTGCAAATGGAATCAGTTTTTGATGTGAATTTGTACGAAATCTAACCAGTTTTTAAACAAACTGTTTTAAACAGTATTTTATAAGTACCTACGAGTACTTTTGAATTTTCGCGCCATCATGTTTTTGGTAAACAATTGACATAGCTGTGTTTGTAAGTAGACTACTCTTATCTAAGATACATACTTACCTCAAGATCCTATTTAGAACTAATCTTTTGAGAGCCCACGTACACTTAGTCTGGCCGCACATGGGCCACCGACCACAACCACAAAACGCCGCCACCGACCTATTTCCTGTAGTTTTCATACGTAATAGAACTCGCCGCACACAGTTGACGCCGGTAGTTGTCACTTGTTTCATCTTTTAACTTCAAGTGGCGGCGTTTGTGGCTGTCGCGTGTGGCTCGTGTGCGGCGAGGTTTACAGTAACAAACCCCCCTAACAACCGTGGTGTAAAGTTACACCAGGGTGCATACCATCAACTCTTATTGCGGTTTTGTTTAGGACCTAAACTGATCTGCTTCGCTTATTCGTACCATGACAGCTTAATATCAATGACAGCGATTCAGTGATCATTCAATGACATTTCACAGCCGCTAAGCTGTCACATACTCATATTTGACTTATGACTCGGCCAAGCTATCATGACACCTGCAGATTATACCCGTCCCTCTCACTCTCCGGGCATGACAGAATCGAGTGAAAGAGACGGGTAGAAGAAATAAGGACACAAATCGTTCGGTCATTTACATTTAGCAATTCATTTGCGATCCAGTTTTTAGAAGGTCATAGTACGAAAGAAAGCAATTCATTTTAGGAACCTATTCTGCATCGCGCTATTTTTGAATCGCTGTTTTAAAGTTGATGGTGTGCACCCAGGTGTAAATATGTTGTTGTTACTTATGTTGTCTAAATCATGTCATGTCATGTTGTCAGTTTAATTAATGTAATGGCACTTACTTAATGTAAATTTTGCATGCTGGAAACGGCTAATTGTGAAGTCTAGAAATAAAAATATGTAATATCTTTGTAAACCACAATTAAGGCAAATAAAATTATTTCATTTCATTCCAAAATGATGACAGAAACAACAACAGATTTACACCAGGGGAAACTTTACACCACGTTTATTAGTAAGGGGGGAAGTATAATATACTATAAATATTGGGATAATTACGAGGCCGTAAATGTTTTATGTAGAGCTCAGGAGGTAGTTTAAAAGAAGCCTTTGCCATGCTATGAGCGTCATACGGCTAGTATAGATAGATAGATAAAAAGTTTATTCACTACAACAGACACATATGACATTACAACAGAAACCAAATTTTTTATAAGAAAGAACAGACATACAATTAATTAACTTAAAGCTATGGCACAGAGAAAAAAAAGGAATGCATAATGTGTGCAGCAGCAAAATGGGTCAAGGCTCGGAGTGTAAATTTGCCAGACGGCAAAACACCGATTTTCAGCCGTCACCCGTAGGTGTAACGCGGGAAGCACAGCGACTGCGCTGAGAACAAGTATGATGGTGATGAGTTAGTGGTCAAGTAGCTAATAATTATCTGTTGTTTCAGGTGCAAGATTTTATAAAGCCATCACCATGCTGTTACTGCCTGCACTAGCTTTTGCCGTTATATCGTAAACTGGACGCAAAGGTATGAAATCAGCTGAGTCCTAATCTTGTTTATAATTCTGTGAACTTTGACACCTTTGCTTATTTTTTTATGTTCACAAAGAGTCTTAACTCGATCATCTAAGGGAGCCATTTAAAAGTGTACAGACAAAAAATAGCTTCTAGTTCATAAATTTGAATAAAAAATGTGCTCTCATGTCTATTTTATAGTTGATTGCATAAAAGTCGTGAAAGATTAGTCTATTAAACAAAGTTTACTGACACAGAATGCACTGTGAGAAAAAAAAACAACTTTTGTACCACTTTTGACCCTTTTCCCTATGCTCAAATATGTAAGCGACTAACGAATGATAGTGTAGTACTAGTACTAAATTTATTGTAATAAAATTCATTAAAATCATTTTCATTTTTGTTTCAGGTAGCACCAATGTTTGCGACTTCAGACCTAGGTTTAAAATTATAAATGTGCTAGTCAGTACCAAAGTGAAAAGTGATGGATAAACAGACTTACTCAAGGAACTGTCAAAAGTCCACGTTTTCTAATGTTGTCTGCAATTAAATTAGCTTCAACATAATATTTACAGTCGCGTGTTAAAATTTAATATTACCAAAATCTGTGGATTTAAGCTGTAGCTATCGAATTGTACAGATATAACATGAATTTCAAATATGAGAATATTTTTCTTAATATAACAAAAAAAATGTGTTAGATAAACTTTGTAAATAATGGCATTTTTAAAAGATGTGTAAATATCAAAAAATAATGGTAAAAATTTATGTTGTTTATTTAACTTTTTGTTAGTGTTATGATGTGCTAATATTATGTAACCTACTTATGTTATTTATTGTATCAATTTCCTTAGGATTTCTATTAATGTCTTTGAAAGCCGTAACTTCAGCAGCACTTACATTTTAAAATTTAAGTGCTGTCGAACAATAATTTATTTTCAATTGTAATGACACAATCTTTCGGATACTTAATAATTGAAAACGGCTTAATAATCGCGCAACGAAAATATGAACAAAAATTGCTAATCGTTTATAGTTGACAATGTCAATCCAAAAGCAGATTTTCTTAATAAAAAGTATTGCCTTTTTATTTTTGCATACGATAATAAATTTAAATTATTGGACACTTATATTATACATATTTAAGTGTCTGTTATTGAGGACTTAATTCAATAAAAGAAAAGTTAATAGGGAAATGAATTTAATTTAGGTCATATTTATTTGAATACTAGCCAAAGTAAAGCACATTATTATAGTTTAGAAAAGATGCAACAAATATACATATAAAAATATTTAGTGACATCACATCAATGATTTTCACTGAAATAAAATGAAGATTTAATATCACATTAATACTTTTATGGTTTCGCCAATTTAAAACCGATTTCTTAATATTAAATACGTATTTAAAATAACAAAACATCTATTCGACTTATAAAGAACATGTTTTGTGGACATTGTTCTATTTTAATTTAGTCACAAATATACGTACACAAATGTACAAAGTAATTGAATTGTTTTGATTTGTGTAAATGATGTTACCAAACAGGGTATTAAATTTCGTTAGTTTTCATTTGAAACATTATTCGAATTATAAATTTTGGACAATATTGTAACAAAATGTCGGCCCTTATTCAAAAAGATTTGCGTTTGAAGAACGTACAGAGCGAGCAGAAATGAGTCCCGAGACACAATTCTGTAGAATTATAAATGAGTGCATTCATTTGGATATAATTCGAATGGCTCGATTCCGAAGTGAAACAGTGACGTATCTGACAATGCAATCGGGAAGGTACCGCTAATGAATTAGTAGAATGCTAAATGTGACATTGTATTTCGACTGTAAATACGATCATTAAATGGATAGTACAGTATTTATAAAGTACTTTATTACAAATCGCTTAACTGCAAAAGTAAAGCTTCGGCCAAACCTATGTGTAAGCGAAGCGAAAGCGTCAACTAAGCAAGAAGATATAACTATCTGTGGTCAACGGTGCTGGTTTCACAATTGTTATATTATGTACTGTTTGTTTTATTTTAAGAAACCATATTGTGGAACTGTTTGTTGACCCAAATAAAGGGAAAAAAAAAAAAAAAAGACAACGCGTACTTTTTGCTTTGCTGTGGAGTTTTCCGTGGTGATTGTTAGTTTTATGAGATATACTAAATGGGATCACAACCACAAAACGCCACCAGCGACCTCTTTCCTATACTTTTCATACATTTTAATGAACTCACCGCGTGGTCGCCACATGCTACAAATCGTCGCCACTCGCTTCTTATGGCCGCCACCGGCCATTAACGCCGGCACAAAATACTGCAAGCAAATGTGTTAAAAAAGCAGCGTCCACCGAACGCAAATGTCTACTACCGGTCACAAGTGTCTTTTGCGCGCTTCGGTTTGTAGCCGCTTCTAACGGCGGCTGTGCCGGCGTTTGTGGCTATCGTGTGTGGCTCATGTTGTCCAGCGGCGCTTATGTTCTAGCGTTCGTCGCTTCCGCTTCGCATACGCTTGATTGCATCTTTCTAGCCGGAGATTCATGGAACTTTATGTATTATGAAAGAATGAGTTCCGAAGTTCTGCATTATATTGCGTTGTCAAACATTCGTAAAAGCGTTCTTTATTTTCACCGTAAATGGGTATTTTTAATTTCAAAACACAGTATGAAAATAATCATTAAACGTCACACGTTATTACATACTATAAATAAAGTATTATTAAGACGATTTCAGTAGTACGCTCAAAATATAACCAATAATAGAGGTATTATTTAAACTAATTATATCGAAGTGAACTGAATGACATAAAAATGGCATAAAATGAATAAGGGCAGTTGTATATATTGTAAGAAATTTGTATGACAGTAACATATAAGTAAAACTAAGTTTTTATTTATGTTAGAAAATAATATTACATTTGCTGTGCATATTGCCGTTTATGGATAAGATCCAAGTCAAGACTTTTATTGTGAGATTTCTTAATATTAATTAAAAAGGATCGTTGTGTAATTGAAGTTTGTTTTATTTTCCCCTCTAAATTTCGTCAAATAAGGACAATAAAGCTGGTAAATAATAACATACATGTTGATTTCCTATGCGACATGATTGCTATGGTAAAATGTGGTGTACTATCCAGATATTATTATCAGACTAAAAAAAATAACAATATTGTTTAAATCTCAATATTAATTTGTTTCTGAGTCCTTTTCCATTATGATATCAACTGTAATTGAAAAAAAGCAAGGATTTTTGTTGAAATTCAGAGCTAGACAAAGCAAATATTAAAGAGCTATTTTGCACATTAGGTATATTACTTAAATGACCCTGCTTATACTTAATGAATTTTAAGTATTTGATCAAGAAACTAAAGTCATTAGATACATCTTTGATTTGGGTTGCTGAACCAGTAAAGTAGTAGTGGTAGTAAGTAACTTTGATAACATAGAAAAATACTATTGTTAAAAAAATACTGAGTCCATAGTGACGTAGGAATATAACCGGCTCAAAAATATTGGTCAGTGCACGTTTTCTTCCAATTCTCTTTTTGTAAGCCCCAGTGTTAGTATTTAAATGCTAAACATAACTATTAAAAAGGTCGATTCATTAGCACTAGCATTTTGTTCCTTTTGTAAAAGGAACGCAAACTAATTAACGATAAAGTGGTTAAGGTTAATGAGGCGTTGTCGAACGCGCCTCTCATTAATGTCATGTGCCCGAATGCTATTATTATTATTAATTAATATTGTTATAGTAACACGGGACACAAAACTACAGTAGAAACGCAAACTCCGTACTAACTTTGATCTGTTTAAATTTTTGATGGAATATTTTTTTCAGTAGAAATTAGAACACATGACAATTTGGACGTGACAAAACTGGGAGATTAGCGAGTTAAATTCATGGTGCGGTCATTGACATAGAGCATGTACACACAAAGAGAGCTGCGCTGAATCTTGTTGGTTATAATAAGTGTGCATCGATAGTACAGCTTCTAAAGTACCCCGCAGCACAATGTATGAAAAGAATGGTTTTAGTCAAATATCACGAAATTTTAATATGATTTAGATTCAACTTACCTGGGGGGTAATTGTCTAACTCAACATCAATCGCATTCGCTTTCAGTTTGACATCCATCATGCATCTATCACTTGTTGTTCAAGAAAGTTGACAAAATCTTAGTTGATAAAAGCAGTAATGGCCGTGCAATATCTTTCAAACTGAATGCGATTGCGATTGATGTTGAGTTAGACAATTACCCCCCTGATCATTTTTGTAAAAGCACACTTTCATCAGACCTGTACTTTTCGAAATAATTGAGTCGATTCTCAGCTTTACATGATCTGTTTCCATAGTGGAATAGAGGTGTGTGAGCCTTTGTAAAGAATAATGAGAATTTACTCGGTGGGTTAAAAAGTTACGAAGAGTCATCTTAAAATATATTTGACTTTATGTACACTTTCAATACTGGTAGGTACTAAGTATTTGTCTACTTTCAATCATGATTAAATCCTAACCGATTAAAGGTCACAGCAGACATATCAACTCGTAAACGGATCGTAAACGTATCAACTCGAGCGGTTCAGTATTCTTTGTATGAAACCCCCTACTGCAAAGCACACTAATCGGAATCGTAACGTAATCGCCTCGCCTCGGGACCAGCTCACGAACCGCTTTGCGGGTCGCTCAACTTGCTATCCCCGCGCTTACCGCTAGTTGTCCACGCGCTCACGTCTCTCCGTACCCGAGCTTACGGCTCTACGCACAGTGGTCTGAAAATGAAAATGATCATCACAATTTTTTTTATCCCTTTTTTATATTTTTTTCTCATTTTTTGACTTTTTTTTTCATTTATTTTTTTCTCTCTTTTTTTTATGGAACCACTGTGCGGCGAGCCGTAAGCGCGGCGTCGCCTAGCCGTAGCCGAGCCGACGTACCGACGCTGATCCGGTTTGGTTTCGTGCTTGCGTTAGGTTGACGCCTGGTTGACGGCGAGGCGAAAGGCGATACGGTGTCGATCCCTTTCCGAGTTGATGTAATGTGCTGTGACCTGTGACCTATAACCTACCTATGAATATGACGCATTTCACATTGACATAAATCATGTCAAAGGTTACGTTAAAGAATAATGTGCATAACAACGAGTAAGTAGGTATGTTTAACAGAAAACATAATGAATAATTAGCAGATAAATACATATCTATTGTTAATTTAATTATTTCGGAAAGTATAATAGGTCTGATGAAAGTTTGCTTTTACAAAATTGATTAGGTAAGTTGAATATAAATCATATTAAAATTTCGTGTTATTTGACTAAAACCATTTTTTCATACATTGTGCTGCGCGGTACTTTAGAGAACCACCGCTGATAAGCGCCAACACTGCAGCTTGACCCAGAAATCGTACTTCCTTTTAATCCTTTTATTCTACTTTCTACTATCTTTATAATATTATAAATGCGAAAGTTTAGTTGTTTGGATGTTTAGATGTTTAGAACTTTAGATGTTTAGATGTTTGGATGTTTGTTACTCAATAACGCCAGAACGGCTAAACGGATTTAGCTGAAATTTAGGACACAGATACTTTGTAGCCTGGAGAAGAACATAGGCTACTTTTTATCCCGGAAAAATATCACATTCCTGCAGGATAACGTCGTGTAGTCTACGCGGGCGAAAGCTAGTGTAAATATAAAGTTGGGCAGATCGATAACAGCAAACTATTTACCGATTTGCCCTACTAGTCACTTTACCACATCGATGAGGCTGGACACATCGAAAACCCTAAGTTTATGATATTTTTAATTTTTGGTTGTTTTGGTAAGAATTGTTACAAAAGGGGTAAGCCGAGCGAGCGACGCAAGCGTCTTGTGATAGCGAGCGGCCGATGAAGCACCAAAGTATCATTTTTAGAGTGAAATGGTGTATTGTCAGTGCACTCACTCAAGAATCAATTTACCCAAACATGGCTGGGAAAACTGTCAAACATAAATGGCAAATTAATCAAGAAACGGCTGCGTATCGTGATGTGTAATAGTCTAGTTCAACGACATATAAAATCTAGCAATTATTATTGTTAGTCGTCGTTAGTTTATTTTTACGAAACTTTTACGAAATTTATCTAGTTATATCGAGAATTTATTTCAGTCGTCGCTTTAAGTGTTTTCATTGTATTAGAACTAGAAAACACGCATTCTAAGTTGTGTTGCTTAAAAAGGTAATAAGTATCATTATATTCGTCCTTGTGGCGTAGAGTTTTATTATATAACAGTGTTGTTAAGTACATACTTACATTCATTAAAATGTCCCAAACCATTCTAGATCCGTTGAAATCCCACACCGCTTGTTTGGTACAAGTTGAAGTAAAGTAAACTCTATTTCGTCCTCTTATAGTCTAAAAATTTCTTCTGAATGAGTATAAATAAAGATGTAAGTAGGTAAGTTTTCTAGTCTTCAGAATCTCACTTTCATAATTATCAGATATTTTTATGTCATTGTTGCTGTATGGGATACAGGCCTTCCTTATAAATGGGTAAGAGGCGATAATAAGAAATTTGAATATACAATGGTTGTTTTTTTAATGAAGACTTTCGCAGACTTTCTTAGAAGCATATTTCATACATTTTTATATCACTCATATTTTTAGTGTTGATTATTGTTTTGTTTTCCGTCATTTTGTCACTTTTGGTAGAGCTATGGTCATGACGTTACCAACTTTTGCTCGACCATAAATATACATCTTTATTTTTACCACATATCTTTGAAATTTTAAATTCTATTAAAATGGTACTTAAAAATTCTGTATTTTAGCAGCAGCTGTTAAAATGTTTTTGAACAAAAGCTTGTCGTTTATACCGTGACCGTCAAACCGAGCCTCGTTACCGTTAATACCTTGCTGTCTTTTGTGAAATTTGAACCCAAAGAGGGTTAATACCGCCCCCACTAAAGAATACCGCTTCAAACGCATTTTTAAAGCTCGTTGCCCGAGATCCTTGTTTGGGAGATTTTCGGATAAAATTACTTGTTGTTGCCGACAACATGGCCGAAATTCTTTACAAATTGGCTTTGCAGTTTGGACATCATAGCATTTGCACACTAATGGAACGTTACTTATGTAAAAGGGTTGAGAGATTATCTATTTATATTAAAATAGTCTTTTTTTTCTAGTGCTGGGAGCCGTTTGGTACCTGAATTGGGTTAGACAGACAAGCAATGTAGTTCCATATTGGTAACTTTATGTCTGAGGACAAATATCTAAAAAATAACGAACAAAACCTAAAATAGTCATTCATATAAAGGCAACAACTACAAAAATTTGTTCGCTTTTGAATGCATTAGGCCATCTTCGCAAGTAAGGACTTCTGAATATGAATATAATGGAATAATAAGTTACAAAGATAAGAAAAGAGTAAAAAAATAAAAATGTATACGGGAAAGTGTTATGTATTTCAACTCTCCACGCGTTTCAAGAAAAATAACGTCCCTTGCAAACAAATGTCTTGAACTGGTTTTTTTTTCTGGGAAAGGAACCCTTAAAAAATAATGAACCAAAAGCAAACTAAAGCCGCAACTACCATCACGATCTAAATCCCAATGCGGAAGGGAATGAGAAAAAGCAATCGACGTGCAACTTTTATGTGACCAATCAATCAAAGCCGGCCATGACTCCACCGGAATTAGAGTTAGTCCTCAAATGCATTAGGCCGTTTCTCGCGAGTTCGGACTCACGACTGAATAATAGATACAGGCCTCACTCCCAAACGTATTACCAACTAAATTATTGAGCCACGCTGCCCGACGGCATGGGAATAAATTGACTTCATTGGATATTTCAGTGGTCAGCGAAGTCAAATATTAACTTCAACTCTCCACGTATTTTAAGAAAAATAGCATTGACAGCCTTGTAAACAATGTCATAAATGGTTATTTTTTTCTAGGAAAGGAACCCTAAAAAATAATGAACCAAAAGCAAACTAAAGCCGTAACTACCATCACGATCTAAATCCCAATGCGGAAGGGAATGAGAAAAAGCAATCGACGTGCAACTTTTATGTGACCAATCAATCAAAGCTGGTCATGACTCCACCGGAATTAGAGTAGGTTCTCAAATGCATTAGGCCGTTTCTCGCGAGTTCGGACTCACGACTGAATAATAGATACAGGCCTCACTCCCAAACGTATTACCAACTAAATTATTGAGCCACGCTGCCCGACGGCATGGGAATAAATTGACTTCATTGGATATTTCAGTGGTCAGCGAAGTCAAATATTAACTTCAACTCTCCACGTATTTTAAGAAAAATAGCATTGACAGCCTTGTAAACAATGTCATAAATGGTTATTTTTTTCTAGGAAAGGAACCCTAAAAAATAATGAACCAAAAGCAAACTAAAGCCGTAACTACCATCACGATCTAAATCCCAATGCGGAAGGGAATGAGAAAAAGCAATCGACGTGCAACTTTTATGTGACCAATCAATCAAAGCTGGTCATGACTCCACCGGAATTAGAGTAGGTTCTCAAATGCATTAGGCCGTTCTCGCGAGTTCGGACTCACGTCACGATACAGGCTTCACTCCCAAACGTATTACCAACTAAATTATTGAGCCACGCTGCCCGGCGGCATGGGAATAAATTGACTCAATTGGTTATTTCAGTGGTCCGCGAAGTCAAATATTAAAATAGCATTGACAGCCTTGTAAACAATGTCATCAATGGTTATTTTTTTCTGGGAACGGAACCCTAAAAAATAATGAACCAAAAGCAAACTAAAATAATCGACCAAAAGCCGCAACTACCCTCACGATCTAAATCCCAATGCGGAAGGGAATGAGAAAAAGCAATCGACGTGCAACTTTTATGTGACCAATCAATCAAAGCCGGCCATGACTCCACCGGAATTAGAGTTAGTTCTCAAATGCATTAGGCCGTTTCTCGCGAGTTCGGACTCACGACTGAATAATAGATACAGGCCTCACTCCCAAACGTATTACCAACTAAATTATTGAGCCACGCTGCCCGACGGCATGGGAATAAATTGACTTCATTGGTTATTTCAGTGGTCAGCGAAGTCAAATGAAACTTTCCCAAATTGATTGACGTGGAGCTATTCGGGTGATTGATGCGACCCACAAGTGTGAGATGCTAGTTGCTTTTACTGACCTTTTTCATTTAATATTTATGCGATTTAAAGTGAGTGGAGGTTTACCCGATAGTTACCGGTAAAATATGTATGAAGGCATTTGAAGAACGAGGATTAAAGAAAGTCGGTCATTATTTTTCTTTTCTTTTCCTAATGTTTTAATATGGAATTTCGAGCATATTAACTTTAACTGCCTCTGTGGTCACGTGGTATACACCACCGGTATCAGACCCAGACGCCCCGGGTTCGATTCCCAGTGGGGGTACATATTGTATTCGGTATGGTTAGTGGTAGGGACTTGTTCTAAGTCCGCCTGGCTAGCTACCACCATCTTATCTAAGTCTGACGCCATAACAACGATGTTTTCAGCATTGTTGTGTTCCGGTAGTTAGAGATAAGATAGCCAATTCCTCAGTGGTTAAGAATTCCGGGACAAATGCGCTTCCACCTTCAACCTTATCTTCATTTAAAATCAGATGTGATAAAAGCTAAGTGCTACCCTGTTGTGCATAAAAAATGTAAGTATAACATTTTTTTTAAATTATTTAATTTCTTAAGCACACAGTGATAACTGGCTATTCCGGCTGAAAAGAAAGCAATTGGCTTAAACATAAATCAATAATAATAATAAGAGATGACACGTTACTGGATGTGCATTCTCCAAAAGTCCAAGAACAGGGTGCCTACCATCAACTCTTATTGCGGTTTTGTTTAGGACCTAAACTGATCTGCTTCGCTGATTCGTACCACGACAGCTTAATATTAATGACAGCGATTCAGTGATCATTCAATGACATTTCACAGCCGCTAAGCTGTCAAGAACTCTTATTTGACTTATAACCCGGTCGATTTAACATGTCACCTGCAGGTTATACCCGTCCCTCTCACTCTCCGGGCATGACAGAATCGAGTGAAAGAGACGGGTAGAAGAAATAAGGACACAAATCGTTCGGTCATTAACATTTAGCAATTCATTTGCGATCCAGTTTTTAGAAGGTCAGAGTACGAAAGAAAGCAATTCATTTTAGGAACCTATTCTGCATCGCGCTATTTTTGAATCGTTGTCCTAAAGTTGATGGTAAGCACCCAGAACATCCAATCTGATTAAAGCTAACGGGCTGATAGTAGATAATAATAATAATAAAAAAAAAAAACTATTTTGCATTCAAAATGCAATTTTTATTATTGAAAATGAAGTTTTTAGACGTGAGACGGGTCGATTTTTCTAAATACTTCATTTTCAGTTTTTCATGTAGGTATTTTTAATTGAGACACTATAACATTTGTGCTGCTCTATCATTAAAACGGGGTCATGAACTTTAAAGATCATAAGTAACTGAATGTTGTACCAAATTTGCATATTCCTAAGATAGCTAAGCGAAACAATGGCTTTTGAAAGCTGTGAGATTTGCATAATACAGGTCAAATCGCTTCCAGAATTGCAATTAATGGGAAACGAAATTGCAAAATCACGTCAGGACATTTAATATTCCGATTAGAGGTAAAACCGAGGCTGTGACCACGAGGTCCGACTATTTAGTCCCATCTATCGTACTGCAAGAATCTTTTCGTATTTTTTTATTGAAGAATGATCGTTAAACGTAGGCCGTATTGAGTACAAAACCAATATAAAACTTTTATTATAAAACAAATTTGTTGATGTTTTAACTACATTTTTTTAGTCACTGGAAAATAAAGGAGTAATTTCTATGGTGGAGATATCTTCATTTTTCGAATACTTTCCTAACAGGTGGCATGAAAAAACTCCACCCTGTATAGTATAGGTACTTTACTGTTATATATAAGCGTTACAATCTTAACGTTTTGTAAGTATATGAAATTATATGAGGTTGAAATTATATGTTTTGATTATGTATTTATATAAAATTATACATATGAGGAGTCCATGGCACAGTGGTTTGTGCGCTTGGCCTGCGGTAGTAAAGGTTAAGCAACTTGCGCAATGGTCGATCACGGGATGTGTGACCAAAACTTTTCATCTCGAGCTCCTCCGTGCTTCGGAAGATATGTTAAGCCGTTGGCTGCATTTGTAGTCGTTAAGACCCACCAATCAGCACTGGGCCCCTGTGGTGGGTCATGGCCCATTCTCTTTATCGATCCATACATAAGGAAGGGGGACATTAAATGGCTGATGGTGATAATATTTTATTTTATAATATTTGGGGGGCTTACAGCTAATATTACAAACTAGATACAAAATATATAACAAGGAGCCATTTACAAGCCTCCACAGGTAACAATAAATTATACAGATATTTTCACGTTATCGTTCGGCAGGAAGGAATACACAAATTAGATGCTACTTATACTACTAAATACTCTATTGACAGCTGACAAACATCTGAAACAGCTGATCACAATATTAATCACGAGCATTAATGATATGATGATGATGATAATATGAAATTACTATAGTCGTAAAAATATGACGGAACATGTCCTCATGTCCGATCGGTTGGACTGAGTGGTCACATTCAAATCGTTGACACATTAATAGATTGCCTCAGTGGAACGTTTGCTGCTGATAGCAATTTGAAACTACGTGTGTTTTAGATAGCATAATGACACTGACTCGTGAAATTTATTACCCAATGCAAATTCGGTCAAACAATAGTCAAATTCAAATTTGTTTATTCTGTCTATTCGATCACAAGTACCTGTTATTTTCAGGGACTGCTTTCTCTAAAAATATAATAAAGTATACAGGTAGCCCTAGCACGAAAAATAATGTCGTTAACGTAGGTATTATTTTGTATGAAAACTAGAACAGAGCCTCTTTAAAGGAAGGATTCTTATAAGGAATTAAAATACAATACAATATCTTTAACAGCAGCACTTTGACAAATTTTTAAAGGACGGTATTATAGTTTACTACCTATTCGATTATTATAACGCTAGTTTTTCATGCTTGGGATATAATTGCAGTCTAATGAAGCGTATCGTTTAATGTCTCTGCATTAGTGGACGGTACCATATATAAGGTAGTTTTATATGTGGTTAGTTATAGTACCTAATTGAATAAAATTTTGTGTAAATAAATTTATAGATTATAATATTGTATTAATTAGTTTAAGTATTGTTAGTACATGATTTATATAAGGTTTGTAATAAATATAAATAGGTTATAATTATGCACAACTATTGCATTGGAGTAGTCTGTAATAATAGTTGTTAAGAGTCAATAAATAAATAAATAAACAAATAAATCAAAGCGATCTGTGGTGCGGCGTTTCCACAAACGAGTCAAATAGCTGGCTCGTACTTTTATTTGTATGTTTTTAGTAACGGAAGACATCCACAAGATAATATTGCCACGAATGTCTGCCAAGTAAAAGCTTTTGGTGCTAGCACGAGCCCGACCTTGCTTTGCGTAACGTGTGATGTCATCGGCATCAGCCATTTAAATGTCCCCACTTTTGGGACACTGGCTTTTCTTATTCGACGACCTCTATAGTCTAGATGTTTTCAAAGTTCTGCTATCTTTGAGGCCCAAGGTCCGGTCAGGTAAATATAGAAAACGAACTTTGATACGTGTTAATGCAATAACCAAAAAGCCTTAACATTACAGCTAATTTATTTTATATCAAATTGGAATCCATTGTAAAAAAATATTTTCAAGAAACTTCCAAAATATTCGTGCTCATAGGTCTCCGTGACTTTCTGACAGATTTTAGGCCTTACTATAACCATATTATATTCTTTGCTATAACCTAAGTGATCACGTGTCGGGTCGCGCGCGTATTGATTGCAGTAAACAAAACATTTTTAGAAGCGGCAAAAAATGAAAACAATTATTTTTTTATTTAATCCCTATGAAAAATGTGTGGAATCGATTCTACTCTCGATTCTGAACAAACTATTTTTTCAGTTTCGCTAAAAGTATTAAAACGTTGTATTATATGGTTTCTGGGTGTATGTGGAAATACCTGACCTTGTTCTGATACTATAACGCAATTGCTTGAGATACTTAAGCTATTTCTCTTTGGGTTTAATATTAATTAATTCCTGGAAAGATAAAGAGAACAGGGTGCCTACCATCAACTCTTATTGCGGTTTTGTTTAGGACCTAAACTGATCTGCTTCGCTTATTCGTACCACGACAGCTTAATATCAATGACAGCGATTCAGTGATCATTCAATGACATTTCACAGCCGCTAAGCTGTCATTAACTCTTATTTGACTTATAACCCGGTCGATTTAACATGACAACTGCAGGTTATACCCGTCCTTCTCACTCCCCGGGCATGACAGAATCGAGTAAAGAGACGGGTAGAAGAAATAAGGACACAAATCGTCCGGTCGTTTACATTTAGCAATTCATTTGCGATCCAGTTTTTAGAAGGTCATAGTACGAAAGAAAGCAATTCATTTTAGGAACCTATTCTGCATCGCGCTATTTTTGAATCGCTGTCTTAAACTTGATGGTAGGCACCCTGGAGATTTATCTTCTACTACACTTTTATCAGAATAATACTTAAGCCTAGATTTGATTAAGACATCATAGATCATCTTTCCCAAAACCATTCCCACGTTACGTCAGATATCGAGGAACTAGTATGTGAATGAAAATATTTCATATCCACGCGATAGCCTCCGCTTACGATTCAGAGCGAGGCAGTCACTTCTACGTGAGCGAAGAGATCGGAGTTTACGCACTCACCTGTTTTCGTAGAACTGAAGTTGCTAGATGTGGTTGAAGTGAAAAAAAGTATTTAAGCGTTTTTCTTGAAATCGTTAACGATGACCATTTCGATACATTTTCTACGTTACGACATATATCGAGGTACTAGTATGTGAATGACAATATTTGATATCTACGCGAATAGCCTCCGCTTACATATCTGAACAAATACGTGAAATATGTGAGCGAAGAGAGCGGAGTTTACGCACTCACTTGCATTCATGGAGCTGATATGCTAGATATGGTTGAAGTGAAAATAAGTAAACATTTATCTTTGAAATGATAACAGTTTTTTTAAATGCCAGCTATTTGATGCACTGAATTAAGTACTTACGTAAATCATGTTATAAACGGAAGCCGTAACATTAACGTACCGTATTGGTATAGGTACACGCACCTATGGTAAGGTTAATTCTTTTATAATTAGTATAAATCGAATGGCTAGAACTTTAATAAGAAATAAAACAAAAACGTTTGCATTATTCTGCGGTCTGAAGAAAATAATATCGCCTTTAATTAGTATATGGCAAAAAGCTTATGCGAGGAAAGTATACTCTAATTATCCACTTGTAGATGTTTATATACACTGACAAGTTTTGCCAAATACTCGTAGTAATCGTGTTACTACTTCCCTATAAATTACAGAGTACAGTATCAAATCAACTGACATCAGATTAGTAATAATAGTTCAGTGAACTAAAATTATACAGATCAATAAACATCACTACTTCTAACGCCACATCCAGAACACCTATATCCCGGTAGGGACGTCTCATTTGTTTTGCACGACGCACGTAATAACGCGATCAAAACGTATGAGAATTTTGACAGCAAAACGTGAGTTGGAAACTTAAAATGCGCCAAATAACACTGCGCAAGTAACCGAGTGTAAAACACTGATGCAGCACAGTTCAGCAATCATTGTGTAACGACCTACTTCCAGTAGAATATCCCAGGCTAGAATATTTGGGAACACCTAGGGTAAGTGGGTTAAAGCACTCTACTAGGATATCTCTAGAGGGTTACGGTCTGTATGAATTTGTGTAAAATTCTACTAAAACTTTTTGGTGCAAAGTTTGTGTTTTATCATCTAACAAAGTTTAATTAATTAAATCAAATTACTTTCAACTGAGTCTCGATGGAATTTATCGAGATTTTCGATACATCTAGGAGGAGTAGAATTTTAAGAGTTAGTGTAGAGTAGATTTCTTTTAAAAAGTCTTAGTAAGGAGCTTTAGCTCTAACACGAAAAACTGTCTTTATGGTAACCGTTATCGTAATGGTATTATTTAGTATGTTAACTCGGAGCAAATACAAATACAAATACAAATACAAATGTCTTTATTGTTAAATGTAGGTAGGTACATTGTTAGTGTACAAAGAGTGTTAAATAGGTTTTAAGTTTCACTACATTTTCACCTTTTACAAGGTATACAATAATTTCGTAAAAATTAATTAATTAAATAAAATCAAAATTTCAATTTAACATAATTTATAAAAAGGCTTATTAACGTATTCGAGCGATGTCAGGAATTAAATTAAGCAATTGAGCAACATCTCTTTCGGTCGTTTAAGGAACTGAAATTCAATTCATATATGACAGCAATACTTTGACAGCTATCTAAGGACGGTATAGTTTACTATTCGATTACCATAACGATAGTTTTTCATGCTAGGGTTATAATACTGTTCGTAAAAAAGTAAAAAGCTCGGCTTAGGGTGTTTGTGCACTACACTGAATTTTACCGTCCGGCGCGGTCCGTTTTTTTACGGACTGGCGTGGCATGAAAAACACGGATGATTGGCTTGTGCACTTGTCCGTCTTTTTACTCGCCGGGGCAGCGCAGTGATTACCCCCTCCCCTGCCCCGCCCGCTCATGAATATCACGTTTTCAGTTCAATATCACAGTTTCAATACGTGTTTCCTTGCTGTTAACTCGGAACGGAAAAAACGGACCGGAATGGGGAAAAGTAAAATGTCGGACGGTAAAATTCCGTATAGTGCACAAGCGCACATATACATTTTATGGCCTGCCATATCGGACCGTAAAAAATCGGACTGCCGGACGGTAAAATTCAGTGTAGTGCACAAACACCCGTAGTCAATACTTTTTTATACTGAGCGTAACAACCCTACTCGTTTATCGCTTCCAATTTGAAATTAGCGTTTGTCGCGCGTACGTGTCGACGCAAATTGGGTTAATTAAAATGTGATTTGGAATTAAACTTTTATTGAATCTGTGTGAGGAAGTAATTTGCGAAGCCAGATTGTCTACCCACATTTAAGATAGGCTTTTGTGCTTTGTTGATAGTTAAATTATGGCTTTATCAGATAGGTAACTGACTTCTACCCCTAATTCAAAAACCAACCGTGGCGTGGGAATATCGGAATAAAATATAGCCTATGTCACTTGGGAAGAATGTAGTTTCCTAATGGTCAAAGAATTTTCTAAAATCGGTCCAGTGGTTTCAGAGCCTATTCTATGCAAACAAACAAACAATCAAATCTTTCCACTTTATATTATTAGTATAGACAAAGCATCGAATTCAAAATGCGATTCCCTTTCAGGGTAAATTGTGAATCATGGGGCTGGTCTATGATGATAAGCAGGGTACTCACCGAGCTGTGTAACACGTAACGTATCTGAATACTGTATTAAGTGATATGTAGGCACGAGTCCGCTGTGAGCCGCTCGCGCGTGGTTCGCAGTAAGCTCGCAGTGACCCTTCTCGTGACGGTATTACTGCGAACACAAAGGCGGATTCGGGAGCTCGTAGCTGGATACGCGTTGACCATGGACGAGCCGTTCTCGCTTGCAGGTTGATACAGTAGGAGATACGTTACGTGCTACACCTAGGTGAGTACCCTGCTATAGGTATTTCACGACGGGCGCGGCGTTGGCATATAAGGTCGATGGCATTGTCTATCGGCTAATAAAGCGACACTCTTTCGCCCACAGAATCAACCCACGCAGTGTTCAGTATCCAGCGAAAAAGATTGCACTTGATTGTGCTGAAGAAAGGTATTACCTCTTTCTTTATTCGTAGGGTATCGACTTTTTCGCACGAAAAATATCGGACGAGACCAACTAAGACGACGACGCTCCAAATAAGCCAAGTAACCAGTAACGTAGACCGGGGTTACTTTAGGATAAAATAGGGCTACTTTGATAACTTATAATGTAGCATAAAACCAGTAATATTCGTAATTAAGTAAAAAATGGGCATACTATCTATAGCCATATTCATGCTACCTTTTGTCAGTTGAAAAAAAAAATGGAAAACGATAATAATTCAGTCAAATAAGCGTTGTCAACAAAGTCACCCCCTCGAATCAAAGTAACTCCAGTTGACTGTACACATTGTCACAACATTCGATTCGAACGATTACTCTCATCTTAGCTCGATGTGCTCTCTCTTTCTTTTCATTGTCAAGCCCGGAGCAAATATAGCTCTGTATTAGGAGTAGTGCTCTCAATGGAAGGCACATTCGTCGCAATCACTAAAGACGGACAACGATGTGGCTGACTGATTGTGAATTAACCAACAAAAAAAAAGTACTAACCGTGTGTGTTTCTTATATCATTGTATGCAATGCCAAACATAAGAAAGCACTCATATAAAGACTATTAAATATTGATTCGTCTTTGTTCAGCATTGGACGGATTATCATCAGACAGTCAGCGTCAGCCTTAGTTAGCGCGCTCGGCCTGTGATCGTTGAAGTTAAGCAACTTTCGCAATGGTCGGTCACGGGATGGGTGACCAAAATTTCCTTATCTCGAGCTCCTCCGTGCTTCGTAAGGCACAGTAACCTCTAACCTCGCCATGTTGGTCTTGGCTGCGTTTGCAGTCGTTCATAACTACCAATCAGCATTGAGCCCGCGTGGTGCGTCATGGCCCATTCTACTCATCTATCCATAAGGAAGACATGTGCCCCAGCAGTGGGGACTTAAAATGGCTGATGATGATGATGCCGAGGCCGACCATTTATTAACTTCAACAATCGGTCGAGTGCGAGAATCACTGCGCCGCCACCTCTAAATATAATCTAAATATACTTTTCTCAAGTTTATTACATTTGATAAAAGTCTGTCTTCAGCAATTACGGGTTTTTTTAATTTATCACCAACCTTTGTTTACGACCATGGCATTTGACGTGGCTTAAGTCAGATTTTAACCCCCCGGCAAACAACCGACCTCTTTCGCAAAGGTCAGTCAAAACAATACAAGGACCAAAAAGGTCAACGTTTGTCAATGCAGAGAACATTCGCAGTATAATTTTTTGAGATAAATGTACGAAACACTATCACTAAAAATTGTAAGGCTGAATGTTTATCAATGACAAGTTAATAACTTAAATTATTTTTACTTTTTTGCATTTCTAATGCAATTTTTATAATTGAAGTATTTATTAATAAAAATCCGTCCCGTCTCACAACTAGCTCCGATGGGACTCGAACTCACGACCTTCACTGTCCGGGTGAATGTAACCTAACCACTGAGCTACGGAGTCGTCTGTGAGACGGGTCGATTTTTATAAATTTTTCATTTTCAATAAGTAAGGTTTTTCTTACTCTTGTACTATATAGACCATAA
The DNA here is from genome assembly GCA_949710035.1 of Crambus lathoniellus. Lineage (NCBI taxonomy): Eukaryota > Metazoa > Arthropoda > Insecta > Lepidoptera > Crambidae > Crambus > Crambus lathoniellus. The sequence goes on from OX453304.1 coordinate 5,528,405, forward strand.
TCTAAACAAAATGTCGAAGTTCACTTCAATCCAAATTAATCAGTACTTACCTATATTATATGAACACATTTAGTTATATATGTGTTATTACTAGTTTATTTAAATTCCTATTCTTATGATTGTGATTCGGAAGTGTTTCTTGTTCTTATTTTAATTAACTTTTATTGTTTAATTAAACGTTTGACCAAACCGACCGCTTTTTGTTTTAACTACGTGGTCATATTGAACATACGTTAAACTAAGCACTAATTATGATGATAAGTGTTTCGGTTTATTCCCGTTAGACTTAATAAATGGGAATATAGATATACATTTTTGTTACATTATTATACTCGTAATAGGAACATGTCAATTAAGACTTATGTCTTTTTTGTGAGAAAGGTCATATTCATTTGGGTAACAGAGCGTTGCTGGCGTTCAGCATTACGCTCCTATAAAAAGTTTTTTCGAACTGAAATTTATGACTTGGATTTCGAAGTGAAAGCATTATTACATTACCATTTTTTTAACAGAAATAGTGTTTATAAATAAACAATAGCCTTTCACTTGGCAGTCAACGTCATTATCGTATTACTTAATTAACATAAATATTAAATAACATTGTTTATCTTAAAAACTAAAATGACAGAAACAGACAAAGTGTTTCAACGCTTGTATTCTTTTGATTGTCTTCCTTTATGAAAAAGTAATTTTCATTTTCCAAGTGACATCAAAGCTTGGGAATTCTCAGTGCTAACTGAATTGTGAAACTTCCTTTGAGCGCCGGTTTATTGAAGTTCACAATTTACTTTTTGCATGATACAAGTTTGATGTATAATTTGGTATGAAAATGGGTATCAATCATTATTTTAAATCATATTAGTTATAAAGTTAAAGTGTTCGTTGTGTGTGTAAGTGTATTTCAGCACGTGTTTGAATTCCTCTACACACAGGATACTAATTACGGATCTTGTACCCCTAGCATGAAAAACTATCGTTATAGTAATCCAATAGTAAATATACCGTCCTTTGATAGCAGCTGTCAAAGTGCTGCTGTCAAACATGTATTGAATTTCAGTTCCATATACGATCGAAAAAGGCGATGCTCATGGCAGCCATATACCTTCAAGTAATTTGATCAAACTGGCTTCATCAAACGGCTTGATGACATTGGCATGATCTCCCAAGCGACCACACACCTTCAAGCAGGCTTGAAGCGGCGTCAGTTCAATATCAAAGTGGGCGAAAAGTTGTTGTGCTTCTTTATTTAAAAATTTCAACACACGCTCAAATCTTTAATGAAACAGTTTGATCAAGCCGTTTGATCAAGCCAGTTTGATCAAATTACTTGAAGGTGTATGGCTGCCATTAGGCTTCAGCACACATTTATTTAAATGTGAGTGCACGATTTTCAACATGTTATATAATGAAAAGATAAAAGTGGCTGCATTGTTGATTCAATTAAAAATAATTGTTGTTTGACAAGTGTTGCTTGAGTTATTTTCGTGGAATGAAGCTGTTCACATAATTTGGATTGAACTTCACTTGGTAAGTTCGTTTGATCTTCAATAATCATAATGAAATATGAGAGTTTGAATTGCATGTACCTATATAACGAGCAATAATATGTAAACAACATAGCACTGTCATTTAAAAATCATGAATGACCTTTGTGTCACATAATTTTTGTTTCAAAAAGCTTCAATGTGACAAAGTTCTATGTTGTAATACATATTACTACTCGTAAAGGTCGTCACAGACGGTGAAGATACTATAATATTTTATCTTAACATAGAATACCGCTCGCCATACAATTCAATGGACCATCACACACGCCGAAGATAACATATATTTTCATATTAAGTATCTTAAGATGCCAGGCGATACGGCAAAATATATATTTCGTATGTTAAGATACGGAAATATATATTTTGCATGTTAAGATACTATCTTAACATACGAAATATATATTTTGGACACGAAAAGATGTGTATACAGGTTGTCCCGTTTTCGGTGCTGGGAATAGAGAGAACTAGCGGCCCGCCCCGGCTTCGCACGGGTGGACATTTATTTTTTAAACATTTTGGGATAAATACGAAAAAATCAAAACATTTGTAACGATGCCGTTTCGTTCCAGTCATTATGAATGGTTAGAAACTCCATAGTGGCTGGGAAGTTTTATAGTTTTACGTACTCCCCATCAATTTTATGCTGTACCACTGTTCTTTCGTAATTCTTCGCTCCACGTGCCCTATTCAGCATTTTGATTCAGTCCTACCAGAACAATCAAGCTGAACAGAGCTCGCGTGCGAGCTAGCGTACCAAAAATTTATAAGTGAAATGTAGTAACTATTAAATAGCCAATTAATTAATTATAGTAACAGGTCCTATTCTTCATATTCTTTCATATTTCTAATTTACAATATTTGATAAAACAACTCTCCAAGTGCTGAAACAATCTTTTATTCTCTACAACATCTTCTAATTGAATACTATGCGGTGACTTCCGACGTTCCGGCTAGTGTACCGCTGGCCGACGAGGGGGTCCCGTAACACATTCATAATAAACGAAGAGTAAGTTTACACCTAGTTTAACCAAAAAGTTTGCTTAGAAATAATGACGCTTTGAAACGTCAAACGTAAGGAGTAGGTACCTACCTAATGATGATAGTATGATTTTCTATCCAAACTGATCTAGAGTTCGAATTAGCTATAGCAATTTTTATATCAAATTCCAGGTCAGAATCATCTTCTGATGAACTGTCCAATAAGTCTAATAACAAATCCGAATTGCTCATTTTTGATCACCCTGTATAATATGGTTTACAGAATATTCGTCCGCTACCTAGGACGGATATCAAGAGAGTGAAAAGATTCCAAAATATATCGTATCTTAACCGTGTGTGATAGTTTAAGATGCTATAATATTTTATCTTACGATATCTTAAGATAAAATATTATAGCATCTTCACCGTTTGTGACGCGCTTTATGGAACCGGACAGAATTCAGCATAACCCGTTCAAACGAAAATGGGCCACTAATAAGCCGTACCAAAATTCAAACATATTTTCAGCCCATACTCCAATTAAGCTGGAAGATGACTAACTTACCCCGACTTTCACAATTAGATACTTCCTTTGTTAAAGTAATTCCAAGTTATAATTGGACGTTCGTTTTGTATTCTGACAATACTGTGTGGAGTAACGTATGTGCGTCGAGTTCAATTCATTTGTCATGCGATCCGCTTCCGCGGTGATGGAATTATGTGTGATTAAGGAGCTTTAGATGCGGCGAGCAAATAAAAAGGTATACTTTGAAAGTTTTGACAACTCTTTCACTTACCCATTGACGCCTGACGTTGTTGTGTCCGATTTTCATTTATATGCTACTAACATTTTAAACTTCCTGGAAAAATATATCTGATGGTGTATAATAGGCGCTACATACGATCACTTTTAACTGTCAGTGAAAACTGTTCAGTAAAAACTGACAGTTAAAAGTGATCGTGTGTGGCGCCTATAATATTTATTATAACCTGTAAATTGAGGCAAGGACTATTGTTTCATATTATATATTTTTTTATACAAGAAACTTTAGTCATTGGCGACACAGAATACTCACACATTTCAAATAAGTGAAAGGCTATATTGTATGTTTACTATTCGTAAACACTTTAAGCAATATTAGGTGAATAATTGTTTTGTCTATTTGACACAAATTTAAAATGAAGTGTATTTATGAAAAAGCCATTTTTTTTAAGAAAAGCATCTTTATAAACAATTTTCTTTTTTATTTCAGAAAAACACATAAAAATTAAATGTAGAAAGAACTTGAATGGTTTGTAAGGGTTTAATTAAGCTTTGTTTAATACTTTCTTTGGTCTTAATTTTGTAAAACACCGCGTTCATTAATGGAAATGAATATTGGAATTTACTGAGGCGATTCTAAAAATTCTCCCAGTAATTCAATTTTACCTGAACAATTTTTAGAATAAAAAAGTGTAGAACAGAGACGAAATAAGTGTACCTACCGATTTAAAAAATTGCTTCTGAGTTCCATTGTTTCTACTATTTTGTTAATAGGTACTACCGGTAATAAGATCCAAAAATTATTCGCATGGTTTTTGTCGCAGTACTTTTTCAAGGATCATTTTATTTTCCAACAAAACTTCATCACATTCACTTTATCTGTTAATACCTACTAGTTATAAAAAATATAGTTAAAATTAAACTTTGGTTTTATTAAATCATAATGTATCAAAGCTTTTCTTTATTCTATTTACTATTATTGAAAAAGTTATGAAATACAATGTCTTTCTCAAACTAAACAGATTATCTTTCACAAATTAAGAAATAAATGAGGTTTATTCGAAATAGTGTGATTATGGATTAAAATGAATACAACTTTTATTTCTATAAACATTTTCATCTTTTCTGGCATGAAGTCGGGAAGCGTGTATAGATTTCCTAAGTCTTTCTTGTTTTAAGTACAAGAGATCCTTCAACTTTTTAAATCACAAAAAATAAGATCGTGAAGCATCTAAATCGCGGTTATAATTTCAACCCCTCTACGGGTCCACGACACCCCCGCACGAGAAATTATTCACTCGACACACTTCATTTGTTGTGCTACACACAAACTGTAAGCTTAAATTATGGCGGGACGTTCCGTGAATGCGAATTATAATTACGCGCTTATACCAGGCTTATGTGTGACAGGCGAATGTCGGCTCTTTTATTCGGATTTATTTGAATTTTGGAAGAGGTAATAACTCTTAATGTATGCTTGAGGGGAGTAAATACTTTTTATGGAAATCAAATGGTAAACATACTTACCTAGTTTATAAAAATATAGGTTTTTATATTTCTTGGTACAATTGTTTGATCAAAAACGTTGTTACTTATTCTTATTATGTTAATAATAAAATACGTTTAAAAATTAAAATCTTACACTAATTGAATAATCTTAGTTATTAATAATTTTCAGAAAATCTAAATGTTTGGATAATTCAAAGCTGAAAATAGCTAGTGGTTGATCAAATTCAGTAAGCTTTTATAAGGATTTTGCAAAGAAAACGATAGCAAACGATCGCGGCTCTTTACAATTTCAACCAATGTAAGTTTTACCTATTGAATCTTTCAAATCTGCTAAGCATCACAGTTTTACTGGTAAATTTGATTTAAAGTACCCGCATGGATAGCTGAGGGTAAAGCATTTGAGATAGGAGCTTTATGAGTGCAGATAGGTAAATATATTAAATCTTGAAAGAAATCTTGCGCATTGAATCTTCCAAATCCAACAAGTATCACAGATTTGCTGGCAAATGTGGTCGAAAGTACCTGCGTGGGTAACTGAGGGTTAACCGTCTGAGAGCATGTGTAGAGTACACGGGCGTAAATCGTTTCAAATGAGAGCTTCATGAGTGCAGATAAATTACATTAAATCTCCGACTCACGTGCCGGAAAATTTACCAATGTTTTACTGGAGGGTTGGGGTAGCCACTTTTAGGTTAGTTGTAATTATAACGAGTTTTTATTTTAATCTTCAAAGTTGAGTCCGCCTTGGGCTGAGATGTGAATACATTTAAGAACAAATCAAGCTTTAAACGTGCACTACGAAAACCACCTATTTTGAGTGACGATAGGGCGATTGCACTTCTAAGCTTCCGAACGAAATAAATTTTAGAATTCTGTACTTACATAAAATCCTATGAAATCTCGCACACTTGCCGAAGTCGAATCATCTTAATCGTCGACGTGTTTTTCATACGGTTTTCATCTAAAAATTTTTTTAGTTCAGCGCGTGCGTTCACCTCAGAAGTACAATCAAAAACATAAGATAAATATTTACTTGCCTAGGAGATAAAACTCGAATGAACTAAACTGTTATGCTCAAGTTGCAGTAATGAGAAAATATTATCACACCTTATTTGAAGAGGACAGTTGGAGGATGAGCAAAACTTTCAAACATTACTAGCAATAGTGTTACAATAACAGAAAGGATTCCTTCTACTGAGAACAAAGTTTATGCCCACCGTGCAGTGCGGGCATCCTTCTTGTAATTTGTGTTCTCGTCTTCAGCATTGTGAGGATCTTTCTAAGCACTTAAAATAGGCAGCTTGGTTTAATAAAAACTCACGAGAAAAAGGAAATACTTACAATAATACTCGTCTCAAAACTTTAATAAAAAAATGTTTGCAGTCGGTTTTTGAGAAAATTTTGCTACGATTTAAAAACTGCAGAAATAGTTATTAGTTTTATCAAACTCAGTGAAAAATATGAGCATTATTAAATACTACTTTTTTCCATTCAATTGATCAATCCAATAGATCACTATTTTCAATTATTTTCTAAACAAAAGGAAAAAAAATCCTCCTAAAATAAATCTCAAAAACTTTAAACTTACCTTCATTATTGTTTGTGTAACTGATGTCATAACAATTTCCACGGCTAAAATGTCTCCCCATTAAAAGTCCGCAAAGTTTAACAAGACAAAGCAATTATCCATTCAGACGAAAATAAGTATTAAAAAAACAAAGAGCAATAGCTGCGAGACTTATCTCGCTGTTGGCAGAAGTTTGCTCAACCTACAAACAGTGCTCGTACTCCAAGTAATTTTAAGTACTTACGTTAGATTTATGAGAATACAGATGTATGTCTCAGCCGTGAATTATATTTAAGCGACAAAGTGAAAGTTGCTAAGTAGACGTGAAGTGACTGAAAAGTTTCTTAACTTTATCTTTTTCAATTCTGAAGAAATGTTTGTGTATCTTGTATTCATTATCGATAGCCATTTAATGTCCTCAATGCTGCAGTACAAGGCTATCTTATTAATGGGAAAATATACTTGCCCATAACTCTCCACGCGGGCCCAATGCGGAACGGTAAGTTTAAACGACTGCAAAGGCAGCCGGGACCATTCACTCATTCAGTATTTATTTATTTATATTTATTTCATAAATCATGCAGGCTTACAGAAAATATTTCCAATGCGCCAGCAAGTCATACAATACATTTTACATTATGTCAAACTTAAGTCTAAACACAAAAAAAAAACAATAATTAAGAAAGGAAAAATGTCAACTTATCATTACTGTACTACTTTATTTTATTGTATTGTTGTAACAGTACAATAATAAAGTAGTACAGTAACCAACAATTGTGTAAGTTGCTTAACCTCAGCAATCAAAAGTCGTACTAACCACTGCAGCATGGGCTCCCCAATTACATTACTGTACCACAGAGGAAAAAAAATCCTAGCATGAAAAACAATCGTTATGGTAATCGAATAGTAAACTAAACCTTCAAAAGCTGTCGAAAGTGCTGCTGTCAAACATGTATTTAATTTCAGTTCCATATACGACCGAAAGAGGCGCTGCTTAGTTTTTCATGAAAAATAATACGATCACGATAACGGTTACCATAGCGACAGTTTGTCTTGCTACGGTTACTGAAGTTGTTTAGATCGCCTAGCCGTCTTTTAAAATTGCTATTATTAAAATCCATTATGGAGATACACTAAAAAGCTTTTAAAACAGACCACGGGCAGAACACTAAAATTCTATCATAACTAACTTATTATATTCATAATGACTAGAGATAACACTCAAGTACTGAAAAAAAAATTGCCCTTTTTGGGTTCTATTGTAATTTTTAAAATAAATACTTCTTTGACACAGCACTAATACAGATCCAATATAACTTCAACTAAAGTACAACCTTTACCTTCATTCATTTGTTCTAACCCTAAATTAAAATACCAACACAAATGAAACACAAGTTTTCTCAACAATTTGATCCCCCAAAACAGAATGAACTTACATCACCCAATACAATTCCTTAAGCAGTGACCTTCACAAGATGAAATTTTCGCAAATGGCGGCCCGGTATCGAGTGAACCGCGCCGATGAGCCGGCTAATTCAATCAGAGATATCTATTCACAGATCCAATTTACCTAAGAGACTATGAACATGGATCGTTCCGCTATTAGCCCCCTAACAGGTGGTACTATATTAGAAATTGGTTTATTACATAACAAAACGCTGTTAAGTGGAAGGGAGTGGTGTAGGTAGACCGATAAGTTTCGCTATTGGAAATATGCATGTTGTATTAAGTGCCTGTTTGGTTAGGATTCCACTACTGAAGTGATTTTTAGGTTGGGATAAAGTTGGTGTTTAATTTAAGATATAGGGAATAGGGTTGGATTTTATTATTGATTACGGTCGCGCAACGTGACGAAAGACTGACGAATTTATAAGAGTAACTTCACAAGGATTGCTCAGCTGAAGTGGCATGGACGGGACACAAAGCGCGGAGAACCGATGGCCGTTGTTGGGGCGGTAAGCTTCTCGAATGGCAACCACGCACCGTTCTGACGATCTGAAGCCCTAGCACGAAAAACTGGTAGGAAAAAAATGTTCGACGATTCAAAATTATTTCATTTTGTAAATCTATTTGAATAAAGAGTTTTTGACTTTGACTGTCGTTATGGTTACCATTATCCTCATCGAATTATTTTGTAGGAAAACCAGAGCAGCAGCGTCGCTTTCGATCTTTTATGGAACTGAAATTCAATACATATTTTGACAGCAGTTCTTTGACAGCTGCTTTTGAAGGATAGTTTACTTTTTTTTTAGTACTGAGCAAGTAAAATTGGAATCTACAGGTGAAGAATTCTCCATTAAAAGGGGAGTACGCCAAGGAGACCCTGTCTCACCTAAATTATTTTCTGCTGTCCTAGAAATGGTATTCAGGAACCTGGAATGGCCAAATATGGGTCTAAATATAAATGGAGAAAAGCTAACCCACCTACGCTTCGCAGATGATTTAATCTTATTTTCTGACAGTTCGAAAACCTTAGAAATAATGTTCCAACAGCTAGCGATTGAAAGTGAAAAAGCAGGTCTGTCAATGAACTTAACAAAAACAAAAATAATGACAAACTCCTCACAAACAGAGACTATAACTATAAATAGTGAAGAAGTAGAATACGTAGACGAATATATTTACTTAGGACAGCTAATATCGACCGAAAAGTGCATGCATAAAGAAGTGGAAAGAAGAACTCCTAATACTTGGAAAAGATTTTGGTCACTTAGTGAAGTCATGAAGAATGAGGAAATGCCAATGAAAGAAAAGAGGAGAATATATAATATGTGTATTCAGCCTTGTTTACTATACGGATGTCAGACCTGGGCTTTGACAAAACAACTAGCAAAAAAAAACTTGTCAAAACGGAATCGAGAGAATCACAATTGGAGTTAAAAGAAAGGACCGAATAAAACTCAAAGACATAAAAAGTAAAACAAAGTTCAAGAATGTATACACAACTTACAAACAACTAAAGTGGAGATGGACAGGGCATATGATGAGAGAGAGGAAGGAGAAATGGACAAGAATTATAACCGAATGGTATCCATGGGAAGTAAAAGAAGCAGAGGTAGACAGTACAAGAGATGGGAGGATGGTATTAGGAAAATAGCGGGTCCAACATGGACTCGTTTAGCAAAAGACAGGATGGAATGGAAATCTTTAGAGGAGGCCTTTGTCGGAAGACAAGCTGCAACAAATTAGCGGTTTTTCACACAAGTTTTAGGCACATTGTAAAAAATTTCATGTTAGTAAACCTTATAATTATGTAGCAATAAAGGTTCACCCTTGTTTGGTAGAACAACGTTTCGTCGAAAATCGGTTCGACTAATTTTAGTTACTAAAAAGTCATTTCACAGAATTATTCATTTGATCGAATGTTTATTTGTCATAATTTTATTTCGTATAATTATTTATGTGGACGAATGTCATTTTACCGAATTTTCAAATTGCGCTAATTTTATTTGGACGAATGTCATTTTTCCGAATTTTCAATTGCGCTAATTTTATTTAAACGAATGTTTAACTAGACTAATAATGATTTAGTCGAAAGATTGTTAATATTTGAGTGGCTCGGAAGTCCTGTAGAACACGTGATTGACACGTGAACCTATCTCGTGTTCTACAGGACTTCTGAGGAGTACCTACAGGACTTTTCTACCAAACGTTTTTATACCAAACGATTATTATATCAAATGAACATTCTATTTTATGATCATTAGCCCAAATGTTGTTATCGCAAATGAATATTCGATGAAATGAACATTCGATTTTACGATCATTAGCGCAAACGTTGTTATCGCAAATGAATACTCGATGAAATGAAAATTATGTCAATCGATATTATACAAAGTGATTATTTTGTTAAACGTTGTTCAAGTTAGTAAAATTCGATCAAACGTTGTTCTACCAAACAAGGGGGAACCAGCAATAAAGGCTTTTTTTATTATTTTTTTATTAATTTATAGTTTACTACTCAATTAGCATAACGAAAGCTCTTTATGCAAGGGGTACCTACTGGTCTAGGTTGCGGGAAGCCCCAGGATGCGGGCAGCACAAGACCGATTGTTGAGGAGATCCTTGGGGGAGGAGACAAAGACAATTAAAGATATTTAACTTTTATGATCAATTTCACTATAAATATGAATAAACCGAGATTTTTACCATGTTTAGTTGTCGAGTCCCCGATATTTCGGCGCAATTGCACGCGCCATGATTCCAGAGTAACTGCCAATAATTCCTAGTTACTTATAGACAATAGAATTAGGAATTGAGATTGTTTTTCTTAAATATGTTTTTAATTTGAATCCTACTTTAATAATATAAATGCGAAAGTTTGTGAGGATATTTGTTACTCTTTCACGCAAAAACTACTGAACGGATCTAGATGAAATTTGCAACAGAAATAGACTATAGGCTGGAATAACACATAGTTAATACTTTTTATCCCGATATTCTCACGGGACGAGAACCACGCGGGTGAAACCGCGGGCGGCTGATAACAGCCAATGAAAATAAAAATTCAGATTGTTTTATAAAATACGTAATGAATTCTCAGAATCATTTAAATATTAAACAAAGTAGTATACTCGTAAGCTAGTTAACCCCAAAAATGCATGAGCTTAACCCAACTTGTTGTTTTTTTAACGATGAAAAATCCCAAAAGTTGTTCTAGTAATTCCTCATTATTGTTTCTACAAAGGGCAACAAAGATGTTTAAGACATAATTACGCTTTGTTACTTTCAAAGGTATTTAAGAAAAAAGAGGTTACTTAATTAATTTTTTATATAAAAAAAATTTTTCCTTATTGGCTTTATTGTTTAGTCTTCAGTAAGAACTTAGTTAAATATTTATCATAGAAATAATAGATTTTTAACAAGACAAAGAGCTATTTGTTCCATTATTAAAGAGTTCAACGCTGTAGTAACTCCTCATACATATACTTTCATTGATGTAACAGAAAAGTTGGTATTATTTACTGGTTTCAAACAAATAGTCCATAATCACTTACATTAAAATATGTTGATATTGGCAACCTGTATATTTATTAAAATATCCACGATATTTCCAATAAAGGTTCATATTTATTTTTATTTTATGAAGTTTTCATAAATACTTAGGAAGCATTTCAATCACTTCAACGTTCTCTTAATGATTGAGATTGAAAAGTATCCAATACACTTTTGATATTGAATACTAAGTTCCGAATCAGAACTTTATATCAATGCAGTAAGGATTATTATTGTACGAATAAGGATTAATTAAAGATTCAAGTATTTCGTCTCTAATTACTGAGCACTTCCAATATTCAGAAAGGGATATTGTTAATAAGCTTCCTTTGAGCAAACAAACACTTTTATGCGAGGAAGCCGATTTCATATTTCAGAAGGTCTTTCCGATAACAATAAAAAGATATCGAATATCTGTTGGAAGGGTTTTAATAATATTCCTTGCAATAATTGCATTTGCCATAATGATCCTCGTTCAAAATATTCGTTAGCACTATTCTTATTTATATTATAATCATTTAGTAGTTATAACTCCCATTTGCCATAATAATCTATATTTGACATAATAAAACATGTCTTTTAACCTTTTTTTCTTACCTTACGTACTAATAGATAACTAATTGGTAAAAAAACTAATAATATTAAATCGGACCCAGTCCACCCCGACTACACGTTATCTGGTATGCCCTACCCAACGCCTAGAGTGTTATTTAAGACTTGCATTCTGCATGCCTGTTTGCATGCTGCATTTCTGCTTGTGAGCTACATGCATGCTTGCGTGCTGCATAGGTATGCACTATATAGGCAGCACGCAAGCAAGCAAGCAGGTGCTTGCTTGCTTGCGTGCTACATGCCTGCTTGCTTGCTGCATGTCTGCTTGCCTGCTGCAATGCCTGCTTGCAGTATAGGCAATAAGTTTTATTGTAAATCATTGTTATGAATATTAACTGTATGGAAAATGAAAAGTATCTATGGCAAATAATATTATGGAATAAAAAAGTTATGACATTTGATAGATTATGAATTATGAAATTGTTGCAAAAATTTTATGTTATGTGATAGTTATGGCAAATGAAACGTTATTTCTAGTGAAATTATAGCAAACGAAATGTAGAGCTGGGTGAAAATGATTTGGTGCCATCGACGAGCACAGTAAGTAGCGATAACATAAAAATAAAGCAAACATTTAACATTTGAAACTTGATAAAAGTTATTAGACGCAATATCGGACATGGTTTTGCCACCTTAGAGCTTAAACCTCCGATGATATAATACTATGGCTTAAACCGATAAAAAGATTATTTGGTATAAAGTTTTGACGTTCAAACTACCTATATATTTTTTTATACTCACTTGACCCCCTTGGCCTTAATCACACCTGATGTTAATTAGTGATAAGGATGAAGGTGGAAGCGTACTTCTCCCAGAATCCTCAATCACTGAGGAGCTGGCTACCTTATCTCTAACTGCTGGAATACAATAATTCTGAAAACATTATTGTTATGGTGTCAGACTTAGATAATATGGTGGTAGCTATCCAGGCAGACTTAGAACAAGGCCTACCACCAACCATACCGAATACAATATGTACCCCTACTGGGAATCGAATCCGCGACCTCTGGATCTGTAGCCGGTAGGTGTGAACCACTAGACCACAGAGGCGGTTAAAAAAGGTACAATTTACGTTTGTTGGTTTTTTTGTGAAATGTAATATTGTGTGATTAAAATATTTTATTAATACTACTTTTGAAGCATTTTAGTTAACAGTGCTATTTGCTCAATCATTATTTTGAAATTTTTGGAAGACGAGAATAGAGTTATGTATTTCTGTAAGCAATGTGTAACTTATAACACATAACCAATATATTTAGTAAATTAATAAAGCATCTAAGTAAAAAAATCTAAATACAGATCCTATTTCATCTTTTAACCGAGTTAATAATAATATGTTAATGTTTGTAAGTTAATCAAATTAAATGGCTGTACAACACTCCACAGTGGCGAACGGCTATCTTTATCAAATTATTGTGTACGTTAATAGAACTGTGGAGCACTGTTCTGCCGGTGCTATTTTCCAATCTAGAGGATTAATTCACCTGATCGAATCTGCGAATCCATCCACACCTGCACCTGCCACCAAATGATTTGGAAATAAAAGTAGTGACGGCATCACGATGAATGAGAGAGGAGAATGGCACGAAACATCTGCATTTTGCCAGTTTTATCAGACGGGAATTTTACTGCATTTCAAGCATAGGAATATGAGATAGTGTTTTTTAAAGAATGTTTTTTTTTATTAGTTTAAGTTTTCGTTATAAATAAGGTATTCATATAACATAGTAGTTCTAATATATTGATCCCATTATTCGACAAAATGGACATTATAAAAAATTATTTAGGATATTTTTGCTCCCGCCTCGGTACAATGCTGCAATCTCCAATGCTAGTTTAGTATACATTTAGGGCAGAGCAGTAATGTATCTTTCCCTGGAACTGTAATTAATTTATTATGCTAATAAAAGACAGAACCGTTAACCACCATCTTCCGACGATAAGAGAGTTGTGCATAAAAAACATCAAATCCATTGAAGTTGAAAACAAATGATAAGTAAGCCTGAACCAGAACTCCTTAAGATTCAGAAGAAATGCTATAAAAACGAGAAGAAACTCCGATATTTGCTGAGTGATAAAACAGGCAGGAAAAAACTAAGCTCACAACTTGGGAACAATGGAAACTTTTAATATTTCCTTCTTTTCTATTCGACGATTTTATGAGTTACTGAAGCACATATCTAATTCTGTGTGTTATAGCAATTTTATAAACGTAGGTATTTTCCAGGCGCAATATTGTCCGTATTTTCGGTATATTTTTAAGTCTATTAATGACTACCAATGAGTTTATAGTTTCACAATTTAGGCTTATTAATTAATACTAGAAACAATACTGAAAAATTGCAAATTCTATGTTTTCACATATTTGTTGCATTTTAACATTATTGTATTCCGGAAACTCTGTCAGGAGCTAGTTGGGAGGCAGTCCATTTTTTTTGTATTTAATTTTAATTTTATTCTAAAATCAAATAGCATTGCAAATAGATAAATTAAAAAGATAAAGTTATATTTATTTAGTCTCTTTCACCCAAGGTTGCCCGGAAGAGATTGCTATGTAGCAGTAAGGCCACCTATTGGTGTGTTCACTTTTTGTTTAACTTGTATTTTCTCTGTGTTGTGTCTGTTTTATGTGCAATAAAGTTATTCATTAATATTTTTTTATTATTATTACTTATTTCATTTTAGTTGAATGACTTTGTCTAGATTATTAGCCTGCTCGACGCGTGATTCATATTCTAAAGGTCAATTTGCAATTTACGCGTAAGTAGGTAACAAAAAGATTTTCATTTTAATAAACATACCTATAAAGAAAAATAAATAACATATGTACTACCAAAAACTTATTCATCAAGATATTATAAAGTATCAACTTTAAGGTGCTTACACTGACAGCCTTTCCGTTAAATTTCAGTAGCCTAGTGAGGTCAGAGTGTCAGGGAAGCGATGGTAAATCGATATCTATTAACCCAAGGAGCGCCGGACCAATATCAAATATTACTGGGATTTACCAACTGGAATCTATGTTTGATAGACAGGCAAGGATTACAATCTTACGTTCGTTGGTGTAGTTCGACGCGTTGGCACAGATTACTAAATAGTTTGGCGTTGGTAAGCTCGTGGTAATCATTAAGGCGATACTCGGAAAAATTATGCTGAAGCGAGATAGCAATGAGAAAACGAAGCGCGCGGAAGCGAGAGCGATTTTGCAGATTAGGCAAAAAAACACAAAATCAATTCGTATTAAAAAACTACAGCGATTTTAAAAAAATGCTTCTATACGATCGTAAATATTATTGGTGTCCACTAATTTAACCAATTTCCAATAGTGGTAGCTCCATATAAGAATAATCTTGAATTTTCGTATTTTTAGAGGTCTTTTCGAAAAGAATAAGTGTCGAGGCAAAATCATAAAATCGTGTTTTTGAAACTATACGATTCTAGATAAAGGTATGAAGAAATACATTATCATATTACCAGATTTGTAACATCTGTAACCGTCCTATAGTTTTAAATCAAAAAGTCCATACATTTTCCGAGTAGCGCCTTAATGAAAAAATAACACTGTTAGTTTTTACACCCGTCATAGGTAGACTCCACCTGTTTTTTTTACACCCGTCACAGGCTAGACTTGACCTGTGGGAAAATCAGTTTCCAGACAAATTACTTAAGCATGGAACTTTCTGAAAGACTACTCCTTCGTCACAGTCTTCTTTGGAAAACCTTGGAAGTCTTTAAACAGACTTCGAGTTGGAGTAGCAGATGTGACGTAATCGCAAAAAATGGGGCTTTGTAATCAAAGATATTGGTGTGCGCCTGTGGAGCGACCTAAACCATGGAGCACATGATTTGCTGCCGAACTTCACCCAACCTTGTACACAACAAGATTTTCGTGAAGCCAGCCCGCGAGGGGTTAACGTCGCGCACTAGTGGCAAAACATCGTCACTAGTCCTAGCACAAAAAATTGACGTTATAGTAACTAATATCGTGATAGTATTGTTTTGTATGAAAACCTGAGTAGCTCCTCTTGCGGTCGTATAAGGAACTGAAACGCAAAACATTATTGACGACAGCACTTTGACAGCTTTTGAAGGACGGTATAGTTTACTAATCGATTACCATAACGATAGTTTTCATGCTAGAGTGCTCGTCAGATAAGTCTGCGCGCGGTAAAAATCGAATACTAATCTTTTCTATAACATTAAAACAAAAAAATGCACTGTAACTAGCGCCAAAAACGCGCCAGGCACGTGCAGAGTTATCTGACACACACTCTAGGGGTACTGTTGTCAAATATGTATTAAATTTCAGTTCTTTAAACGACCGAGTGAGGTGCTACTCTGGTTTTCACACAAAATAATACGATCACGCACAACATCGGTTACTATTACGGTTTTTCGTGCAAGAGCTAGGTTACGGTCCGTTTTCTGGGTTGGATCTTGAAACAAGTCGCCTTCTTTGAGGTTAATTGAGGCTGTGGAGGTGTTTTTAGGCTTCGCCTAAAATGCTTTAAAGCAAATTTAGCTGCCGGAAATGAGTCATTTTTTTATTAATTTTTATACCTAAATTATATTTTCTACGTGAAACGAAACGTAAAACAAAAACCACCAATTTGATTAATTGACTGACATAACATTAGACAGATTGCGTCATTCCTTCCGTTGCTTCTTTCTTGGTGTGAATGTGCTAAGTACTCAAACTCGTGTTATTTTCGTCGTGGTAATTTTAATTCTGCACCGAAGGGGGCACTATGGGGCTAGGATTTAGAAACCGTAGACCGTAGGTCACGTGATAGGTGCGACGAGCGTGTTAGGTTGACATGAACCTCGCGAGCGAGCCGAGCGAGCGAAGCGAGCGTGCGTCGGCAGCGGCCGGCGAAGCGCCAGAAACGACTTTATGCGTACTCTCGAGCGAATTTTGAAAGTCGATTATCTCGGAAACTTATAGGCGGCAGTGATTTTCATACTAAACTTCTATCGCTCATCACTCAAAAACTACGCAACTCTGGTAGGTAGGGTTAGAAGAGGAGGGTCACCTGCTTCTCCCCCTCCTTCTCCCTCCGAAAAAACTCCTATTGAGGCGACTTGTAACGATTTTCGTACTAACTTCTATCGCTCATAACTCAAAAACTACGCATTTCCGGCAGGTGGAACTTAAAGAGGGGGGTCCCCTGACCCTCCCCTCCCCCTCCCACCTCCTAAAAAAACCCTAGCGAGGCGACTTATTTTAAGATTTTTACCCGTTTTCTTTCTACCGATGACGAATATAAAGAAAGAAAGAAAGAAAAAAATACTATTTATTTTGACATCACACGACATAAACAACAAACATTATAACTACAAGTACAACAAAAAACTAAAAACTAACACAGAAATAAGAGAAAAGAAAAAAAAACTGTGACGTGTGATGTCGAAATTGCGCCCAACTCAGTATATGCAGCAAGCGTAGACTTGCTGCACTGGTAATCTGTTGAGCGCAGTAGTGACATCAGTGACGTTACAAAACAAATTTTAAAAGAAAAACAAGTTACTATAAATAAACCACAGAAAAAAATACTCAACACAAACT
Source organism: Crambus lathoniellus (assembly GCA_949710035.1). Taxonomy (NCBI): domain Eukaryota; kingdom Metazoa; phylum Arthropoda; class Insecta; order Lepidoptera; family Crambidae; genus Crambus; species Crambus lathoniellus. Next base: position 5,545,942 of record OX453304.1, read on the forward strand.
TAAAAGACAAGGTATTTACTTCTGTAAAAAAATAAAAAACAAACGATCAGCAGAATGCCGACTTCTCCTTCGCCACACAATATGTAAAAGGAAAACATCATAAAAAACAATTAGTTTTTCATAAACGGTAGGAACATAGGAATGGTAGTTTTAGCTACGTAAGTTTAGCCCGTTTCTTTATCAAGTCATTAATAAGATATTGGTATTGGTTGATATTGGTTTAAATCTCTGAATCTCTGATCTTCTCTCTGAATCTTTGTGCTTTAGATACAGGCTAATGCTAATAAATGATAGAATATCTTATTTCTATAGATGTTGACAATAAAAATTGCTTGATTTTGCCATCACAGATTAGTCAGATCGGTTGATTAGTTCTAAGTTCTATCTTAGTATTGCCATTGTAATTTTTTTGTTTTTTTATGATGTTTTCCTTTTACATATTGTGTGGCGAAGGAGAAGTCGGCATTCTGCTGATCGTTTGTTTTTTATTTTTTTACAGAAGTAAATACCTTGTCTTTTAAGTTTGTGTTGAGTATTTTTTTCTGTGGTTTATTTATAGTAACTTGTTTTTCTTTTAAAATTTGTTTTGTAACGTCACTGATGTCACTACTGCGCTCAACAGATTACCAGTGCAGCAAGTCTACGCTTGCTGCATATACTGAGTTGGGCGCAATTTCGACATCACACGTCACAGTTTTTTTTTCTTTTCTCTTATTTCTGTGTTAGTTTTTAGTTTTTTGTTGTACTTGTAGTTATAATGTTTGTTGTTTATGTCGTGTGATGTCAAAATAAATAGTATTTTTTTCTTTCTTTCTTTCTTTATATTCGTCATCGGTAGAAAGAAAACGGGTAAAAATCTTAAAATAAGTCGCCTCGCTAGGGTTTTTTTAGGAGGTGGGAGGGGGAGGGGAGGGTCAGGGGACCCCCCTCTTTAAGTTCCACCTGCCGGAAATGCGTAGTTTTTGAGTTATGAGCGATAGAAGTTAGTACGAAAATCGTTACAAGTCGCCTCAATAGGAGTTTTTTCGGAGGGAGAAGGAGGGGGAGAAGCAGGTGACCCTCCTCTTCTAACCCTACCTACCAGAGTTGCGTAGTTTTTGAGTGATGAGCGATAGAAGTTTAGTATGAAAATCACTGCCGCCTATAAGTTTCCGAGATAATCGACTTTCAAAATTCGCTCGAGAGTACGCATAAAGTCGTTTCTGGCGCTTCGCCGGCCGCTGCCGACGCACGCTCGCTTCGCTCGCTCGGCTCGCTCGCGAGGTTCATGTCAACCTAACACGCTCGTCGCACCTATCACGTGACCTACGGTCTACGGTTTCTAAATCCTAGCCCCATAGTGCCCCCTTCGGTGCAGAATTAAAATTACCACGACGAAAATAACACGAGTTTGAGTACTTAGCACATTCACACCAAGAAAGAAGCAACGGAAGGAATGACGCAATCTGTCTAATGTTATGTCAGTCAATTAATCAAATTGGTGGTTTTTGTTTTACGTTTCGTTTCACGTAGAAAATATAATTTAGGTATAAAAATTAATAAAAAAATGACTCATTTCCGGCAGCTAAATTTGCTTTAAAGCATTTTAGGCGAAGCCTAAAAACACCTCCACAGCCTCAATTAACCTCAAAGAAGGCGACTTGTTTCAAGATCCAACCCAGAAAACGGACCGTAACCTAGCTCTTGCACGAAAAACCGTAATAGTAACCGATGTTGTGCGTGATCGTATTATTTTGTGTGAAAACCAGAGTAGCACCTCACTCGGTCGTTTAAAGAACTGAAATTTAATACATATTTGACAACAGTACCCCTAGAGTGTGTGTCAGATAACTCTGCACGTGCCTGGCGCGTTTTTGGCGCTAGTTACAGTGCATTTTTTTGTTTTAATGTTATAGAAAAGATTAGTATTCGATTTTTACCGCGCGCAGACTTATCTGACGAGCACTCTAGCATGAAAACTATCGTTATGGTAATCGATTAGTAAACTATACCGTCCTTCAAAAGCTGTCAAAGTGCTGTCGTCAATAATGTTTTGCGTTTCAGTTCCTTATACGACCGCAAGAGGAGCTACTCAGGTTTTCATACAAAACAATACTATCACGATATTAGTTACTATAACGTCAATTTTTTGTGCTAGGACTAGTGACGATGTTTTGCCACTAGTGCGCGACGTTAACCCCTCGCGGGCTGGCTTCACGAAAATCTTGTTGTGTACAAGGTTGGGTGAAGTTCGGCAGCAAATCATGTGCTCCATGGTTTAGGTCGCTCCACAGGCGCACACCAATATCTTTGATTACAAAGCCCCATTTTTTGCGATTACGTCACATCTGCTACTCCAACTCGAAGTCTGTTTAAAGACTTCCAAGGTTTTCCAAAGAAGACTGTGACGAAGGAGTAGTCTTTCAGAAAGTTCCATGCTTAAGTAATTTGTCTGGAAACTGATTTTCCCACAGGTCAAGTCTAGCCTGTGACGGGTGTAAAAAAAACAGGTGGAGTCTACCTATGACGGGTGTAAAAACTAACAGTGTTATTTTTTCATTAAGGCGCTACTCGGAAAATGTATGGACTTTTTGATTTAAAACTATAGGACGGTTACAGATGTTACAAATCTGGTAATATGATAATGTATTTCTTCATACCTTTATCTAGAATCGTATAGTTTCAAAAACACGATTTTATGATTTTGCCTCGACACTTATTCTTTTCGAAAAGACCTCTAAAAATACGAAAATTCAAGATTATTCTTATATGGAGCTACCACTATTGGAAATTGGTTAAATTAGTGGACACCAATAATATTTACGATCGTATAGAAGCATTTTTTTAAAATCGCTGTAGTTTTTTAATACGAATTGATTTTGTGTTTTTTTGCCTAATCTGCAAAATCGCTCTCGCTTCCGCGCGCTTCGTTTTCTCATTGCTATCTCGCTTCAGCATAATTTTTCCGAGTATCGCCTTAATGATTACCACGAGCTTACCAACGCTAAACGTTTTTCATAAACGAAACCGTGCATAAACAACTAGCATATTTTGATAGAAAAATTCTTAAGTAACGGCTTGTTGAAGACATTTCTCTAATAAAAAAATATAACTTTTATAAGTAAAACGAAAATATTTTTCTAGACAAAACATAATTAGCTTTAACAAAACTAGGTTACCATTTTCCGAGAAAATTTAAGAATTTCATAAGATAATCAATCTTTGTTTTTGTAGTCTGTGTAATGTTGTGACTGGATGTATAGAATTAAATTTCTGATTGGCCTTACAAAACTTAGAAATCACTTGGACGCCCACCATTGAATCCTACGTTTTGGTCCCTTTTAAATGAATGTTAAATTGATTGAAGGAGGATTTGAGACAAAACAATTTGCTACTATTTTATAAATTACTTTCCTTGTTGTCACAGAGGCCGAAAAATAACTTCACAAGAATAAACAAATTAATTGACTTAAGAGCTGAGTCGGAAATCTATCTAGATCGCTAATAAGATCAGTAAAAATATAGTAAAGTTCTCCACTCTATTGTTTCTTATTTAAGAGTAACTTAAGAGTAAAGTTCAGCACAATTATTTTGCGTCATAAATGATTTCACGTAAAAAAATGATCAAATAATTTTTTATACAAAATTGATAACCATGTTTATACTATCCATCCATCTAAAAATATTCTTAAACCTAATTAAAATTTTTCTTAAATTTTATGACCTTTGTTGTAGTTTTTATATTGAAAAAAAAACTGCAAGGCGATGTCTAAGTACCTTTGTAAATACATCGCGTTTTTTGGGTGCGCCGTTTAATCTCAACGAACGCTCGTCGACGATGCGCTCAAAAATCCCAAGAAAATAATAATCAACTAGTACATTATTTTTAAATTATACACATAGGTATGTTTGCAAGTACTTAAATACCCATTATGCGTGTAAGACTCCTACCACAGTTTATAATAAGAGCTCATGCTGGAAACGTCTGAACAGGGTTTCACAAATTCAAAACAGACCGCATCAAAATCTGTCGATTCGTTCTGAAGCTACGAAGTTACAGATAGATACACAGAGTCATCAAACTTATAACATTCCTTTTTTTCTAGTCGGGGTTAAAAATAGCTGTAATGCTCTGTGGCATGCTTTCTACATAAAAACTTTACCTCTTTATAGCATTGAATGTAGTTGAAGAAGTGAAGATACACTTTTTTAACAATTTGCAGCTTTCCATTTAAAATCAAAAAGATTACTGTTCATTTTCATTCTGGTAATCCTAATGTCCTCTACATTCCAGAAATGTACGCCAAACGATTGATCCGGAAGCAGCTAATAAATTGTTAGGACAAGGCTCAACCAACAATCGGTATATTTTATTTCCACGTCATTAAATACAGATAAATCGACTCGGAGAATATGGATAATGGATAGAAGTGATCACGATATAGATTTTATTGTTCTTCGATATTCTGGTGGTAGAACCTTTTTTATATTATGTTTTTTTTTTCAAAATACGTCTTAGACGCTATCACCTTTGTTGAGTGATGATAAGGTTGAAGCTGGAAGCGCGCTACTCTCAGAACCCTAAACCAATGAGGAACTGGCTATCTTATCTCTAATTTCCGGAACATGACAATGCTTGTAATCACTTCTGTGGTCTAGTGGATTACACTACCGATTTCAGACCCAGAGGTCCCGGGTTCGATTCCCAGTGGGGGTATATATTGTATTTGGTTTTGTTGGTGGTAGGACTGGTTATTAGTCCGCCTGGCTAGTTACCATCATCTTGTCTAAGTTTGTCGCAATAAAAATGATGTTTTCACCATTATTGTGTTCCGGCAGTTAGAGATAAGATAGCAAGTCCGTCAGTGATTGAAGATTCTGGAAGTAGTGCGCTTCCAACTTCAACCTTATCACCACTTACTATCAGGTGTGATGAAGGTTTAGTGTTACACGGTTGTGGATTAAGAACCATGGCGGCAGACTAAGATAAGTTGGTTGGAGCTAGCCAGGCAGACTTACACACAACCACATCGAATACAATATAAACTCTCGTTGGATCTCGAAACCGTGACCTCTGGGTCTGTTACCGGTGGTGTGTACCACAAGACCATAGAGGTGGTTATGATTGCTATTGATAGCTCCCGCCTTTATCTTCAAAGTCTTTCCAGCGAAGTAAGGTAGAATACTTTGAAAAAAATATTCACTACTCGTTGGTTCAACAAATGCCGTTACAGTGTGGCTACGAACTCAATGGTGCTACGGTGCTACGGCGTAGTGTCTGGATACTTTGTCCAAAGCATGGGTCTTATGACAGCTCATTTTCGTGCAAAGCAAAGTGTTTCTTCTGGACAAGATATAGAGGGTCTGATTTTCTTTTGCTTAAGCTGCAATGCTGTTATTTTTGAGTTTTATTCCAATAGCATAAAGAACTTATTTTTTGCACGAATGAGCTGTCATAGGAGGAGATTAGCATGACTCTGTACAAAGTATAGTATTTTTGATGAGTGAAAGGTCAATAATGATTGGTGTTATATATAAGCTACACCTAAACCCATTTCTACGTAAGGACCGACATCCATACTAAATTTGAATTTTATAAGCTTCAAAACTACCGAACCGATTTAAAAAATTCTTTGAACATTAGAGAGCTACATTCTACCGAGTAACATTAGGCTATATTTTATCAAGATATTCCCACGGGAACGGGTACCCCGCTGGTAAAACCGTGAGTATAATACTTTTTATAAGTGTAATTCATATCCAGTTTTCTTAATACAAACCTCGAAATTACAAAACGATCCCACAGTAACAATTTCTTTAATGAAATAATGAAAAGCCAACGGTTGAAAAATGGAAGTTGAAAGCTGGAAAAATTCGCCATTAATTTTCTGGTAATGGCATTTGCTAGCTAACAAACTTTTAAAGTGGGAGAAAAGAGTTAAGAAAGTTTTGGGGGAACTTTTGAAATGTTACAGAAGAAAAACAATTACCGAATTGGAGTTTCTACTAAATTCTCGGATGGCCACTGTTTGTTCACTCGGAAGGGTTTGCTTTCATTAAGACAAGATTGAAATCTGATATTTTTTAGAATTCATAGTAAACCAAAAATGATCACGCTTAAATTTGATAATCTAATACCTATATAAAATTCTGGTATCAAAGTGTTGGTTGCCATACTCCTTTGAAACGGCTTGACCGTTTTTTATCTGTAGGTATATTCGGTAGGTCTGAGAATACGTTATCTGTTTTTTATCCCGAAATTCCACGGGAGCGAAGGCCTGGGGCGCATCTATTACCTATACAGGGCGTCCCAAAATTAACTCACATGGAGGGAAAGTACCTTAAATACTAAAGATATAAAATTTTACTGAAAGGAGACTTCATTTTGATTTTAAAAAGAAAAACGAACTGCATTCACCGAATTTTGAATAATCACTTGTCTGAACTGGGAATCGAACCCGCTGAATGTAAAAAAAATATTTCTCTAATTTAATTGTACCGATCGAAAGACTCGATTATACCTAAGCATTTCTTCTAAATAACATAGCATCTTAAATAAAAGGAAGACTACGAAATTTAACATTTAATGTTGAATAACAAGTTTGTGCAGCGTTACGCCTTTTCTGTGACTGTCGTGCTCAATACAGACTTTAACATTTCAATGTAGGTATTACTAATGAGTGAAGATTGGAGCAATTATACCTAATTCCCTATCATAAGTGTCTGATAATGTAATAAGTAACACCACCTCGATTGGTTTTAAAAAGTTTGAATAATTTCGTGCGGGTTCGATTCTCGGTTTGGACATGCTATTATTAAAAAAAAAATTTGAATGCAGTTCTATTGTTATTTAAATAAAAATAAAGTCCTATTTCAATAAAACTTTCTGTCTACAGTATTTGGTGTGGTCTATGCCACCATGTGACATAGTCATTGGAGGCACTGGGGGCGTCCCACGACTATGCCATATGTTGGAATAGACCGCACCAAAGTAACTATTCAAACATTTTTAAACCAATCGAGCTTGTGTTACTTAACACATTATAACTTTATCAAACACTTTATGATAATTGATCCAATCCTTACTCATTAGTAATACATTGAAATGTTAAAGTTTTGAGCACGACAGTCACAGGAAAGGCTATCCATAACGCTGCACAAACTTGTTATTCAACATTAAATGTTAAATTTCGTAGTCTTCCTTTTATTTAAGATGCTATGTTATTAAGAAAAAATGATAAGGTATGATCGAGCCTTTCAATCGGTACAATTAAATTAGAGAAATATTTTTTTTTACATTCGGCGGGTTCGATTCCCAGTTCAGACAGTTGATTACTTAAAATTCTTTGAATGCAGTTCGTTTTCTTTTTAAAATAAAAATGAAGTCTCCTTTCAGTAAAATTTTATATCTTCAGTATTTAAGGTACAATTCCCTCCATGTGAGTTAATTTTGGGACGCCCTGTATATTAAGAAAAAGTAAAATTTATTAAACTTATTTGTCATGCTAACTTTAATACTCAATTATTTATAATTGTTAATCATACAGGATCTCACCAGTAGTACACATCAATCTAATGTATCCGAGCACAGTTCCAATGGTGCTCACGTCCTAACATTTGCATTGATCTTGCATCCACTCAGTGTTTGTCTCCATCCAGTGTAACATCACGCTTCGGAACGTCATACGGAACAGACGATACACACACTCAACTGGATAGTATGTACAATAGCGAATTATAGTTGAAACATCTACGTATTTTGAATAAGTAAACTTAATAGGGCTCTCCCCCGTTCCGGCTATCTTCTTCGTTTTTTTATGCAATGGTGGTTCACCTTTGGATTTGTTGTTTGTTCCAAAACAAAGGTACTATTACGCTAGGTTCAAATATTAATGTATTTATTTGAAATACATAACAAAATTGTAGTGAGATTTTATATTATTTTTATGCATTTACAATGCAATTTTGAAAGTATAGGAAAAATGTGATAGTAAAAAACCACGAGCCCTATAAGTAGCTTCCAGGCGGGATTCGAACCCGCGCCTCCGGGAGTCCGGCCCGATGCTCTGACCAACTAAGCTACCGAAAGGCTTACACGACTCGTCGAATTTTGCTATCACTTGTTACGCTGTAGGCCAGCGTTGCTTTATCAATGTGAGGAAACCCTCGCATCCGAAAGAAACATTTTTACAAATGTTTAACAATCGATTAAGATGAAACAGCCATATTGAGATTTTATATTATTTTTATGCATTTACAATGCAATTTTGAAAGTATAGGAAAAAAGAGAGAAAGAAAGTAGAGGCGCGGGTTCGAATCCCGCCTGGAAGCTACTTATAGGGCTCGTGGTTTTTTACTATCACATTTTTCCTATAAAATTGTAGTGATTTAGCAACATATTCCGGAATATTTTATATGAGTGTAAATGTATGTGAAACTATAGATAAAATAGCAAACACTTAGCACTCATTAAGAAATTTCACTTACTTTCAGCAAAACATGCTAATTACTCATACGGAAGCAGTACTAACAAGAGACAAGTGTAAATGTATGTAAAGCTATAGATAAAATAGCAAACACTTAGCACTCATTAAGAAATTCCACTTACTTTCAGCAAAACATGCTAATTACTCATACGGAAGCAGTACTAACAAAAGCTTTGTAAGTTAAAATTTAAACTTACGACTTTCTGTTGAAATTTATCCGCAATCCCAGTCGATTTCCAAAGTAGTGCCATTTTCCTAACGAACCGATGCGAATACGCAATAAAGTAAAAACTTTTCTGGCACAGTATTGCAGGTTCGGTTTGGGTAAACCACTGTATTCAATATATTTGGAAATTCTTACTCTAAACTTTTTGTTGGGGTAGTTTTATAGAATTATACTTGTAAAGATGCCGTTTCGTTCCAGTCTTATGGATGGTTAGAACCTCCATGATGGCTGGAAACTCCATAGCTTTACTCACTGGCCATCAATTAGATTCTGTACCTGTCCTTTACTTCTTTCTTTCAAAATTTAAATTCACATTCTTCGTTCCACGTGCTCTGTTCAGCATTTTGAGCCAGTCTTACCAAAACCGTCGTGCTGTACAGAGCTGGCGAGTGCAATACCAGTTTATCTATGTTAAAATCATGTGATGGCTATCTAAAGCAAATATAATATTTATAGGTAATGTAACAGGAACCCGTTTGTCGGGGTAAGCATCATACTCGTACCTAGTTTTTACCTATTTACTTTTAGAATTTAGATCCAGGAACTTTATATTCATGTATTTTTTATTTTGTTACAGTTTCTATTTTCTATTTCTACTTTACACTATAAAATAAACAAGTCTCAAGTCATAAAGTGAATCTTTATTAATTACTACTCCAACTACGATATCCTCCATTAAATACTGCGCGGTGACTTCCGACGCTCCGGCTAGTGTACCGCTGGCTGACAACGACGGGGCCCTGCCTTTAGTAAGCATTAAATTAACTGAATTTCAAATGATAATTAAAGTTGATGTTTTATCATCACGTCTTTTTAATAAACCCACTACGTTAGTATTTATATTCTTTGCTACCGTGGCACAGATTCCGTAATCACAATATTAACTAGTTTGAATTTTTATTATCTTAATTGTTATTTCACATTACCTATAATCAAGATAAAGTCGACCTGCCACCCAACTTAGTTGGTGTACTACTTCTAAAATATAATTGTTCCGGAGAATATATGAGCGATGGGCAATTGAGTCATGCAATGAGTACAAATAGGTTCAGATTTTTTCTAATACTTCATCTTCAATATTTTCGATAGTAAAAATTGCATCGTGAATGCATAACAGTTTAATAAGTTAATTACAAATAGAAATTATTAAATAACTAAGTACACAATTTTCAACTGCAAACAACAATGAAATCACTAAAGCAAATGTAAACACAATAAAGTTTAATATTTCGATCATTAGCTAGACAAAATACGAAGATAGGCTGTTAAACACTTTGCGTGTCTCCACATTGAATCGTGGGTCGCTATTATCATGACTGTATACATTTGTCATCATTATTTCAGACGCTTGACGTTCTATTCAGAGTCAATCGATTGATATTTCCTACAACATGTTGCTTTCGACTACTTTTACGTCGTAACTATTAATCACGAACAAAATTTACATAATTTGTAAGTTAAATATGATTAGTTTTATAGCTGGTTATTGCCCTGGCTGATAGGTTATCCTTATATATATATAACTACCTTTCCACCCGCGGCTTCGCCCGCGTGGACTTCTCGACGTTATCCCGCGGAAATGTGATATTTTTCCAGGCCACAAAGTATCTGTGTCCCAAATTTCAGCCAAATCCGTTCAGCCGTTTTGGCGTGATTGAGTAACAAACATACAAACATCTAAACTTTCACATTTATAATATTAAGTAGGATTCTTTTGTACGTGAGTTTATCATCTAAACCGACCTAACCGGCTAGACCGATTTGGTTGAAATTTTGTATACATGTAAATTTTAATGGGTTCCTAGTTTTAAAACACCATTTGACTTGGTAGGTTGTGCTGCTGTCGGTATGTAGGCGGTAGGCGAAGTTCGCTGGGTCAGCTAGTTTTGTAATAATATTCTAACATAATACGGTATTTTACTGATTTTTTTTTATTTCTTTAAAATGTTTTTCGAAATATTAGCTACACAAAACAAGTTTTCATTTTGAATTATCTTGAATATTTTCAAAGATATAGGACTTCAAACTTTATAATTAGACAAGGACAGGACGCTATCTTAGTGACGTCAGTGGGTTAGTAGCGTCATAGTCACGCCATAAAAGATTTCGTTTTAGAAAGAGACAGCTATAGTCAAAATCAAACAGACTATAATTCTTTTATTATAAAACAGATTCAAATTATTTTTTCACATTTGGTATTCTTAATTGCAATATTTTTTTACGTCATCATTAAATATCTACATTTCAACAACAGTAAAATACCCTATTATTGAATTGTAATTGTATCTCTATAATAACGCCCCGGTTTCAGAAATAATTATCTAAGATTAAATAACACTTATTATGACGCACAATAGTAATCGTAGAATTGTTACTATTTTACTAGCAAAAAACGTCGTTTTAAACATTAGAAAGGTTGATCCATCGTCCATCAAGGTTCAGACAAGCATGGGCCTGTCCCAAGGATCTACACAGCGATACGATCGCGCAGGGTATAAGAAACTTTATTTTATTTCTTTCTATCTACTTGATTATCCTGTATATCTATGTGGGTTTAAACAATTTCTACAATAATACCGAGAATATGTTTTTTTCTGTAAAAATCACACCAGATTCGCAAGTAACATTTCTCCAGATTATGTTTCTTAATAATTGAGACTGCACATGAAATCTGAATACAGTGTAAACGTCAAGCCGGCTAACAAGTGCCCGGGGTAGGAATAAAATATGACCCCCTGGCGCTCGCAGTGAAAACTGTTGCCTTATCTCTGGGCAGCTGAATATTTATGATGAACACTTCTGAATTCACGAAGGGGGCTCATGTTTTTGTCTTAAAGTATTTTGGTATATTTTTGGAGTTAAAATTTATAAAAATACTGGCGAATCCTTGTGGTTTTACCCGCGAGATAAAGTCGAGTTTAATAATATCTGTGCATTTTTTTCGTAGCCTATTCGATGCAATCAAACATACAAACAATCAAATCTTTCCTCTTTATAATATTAGTATAGATAATATAAACAGCTTTTCGGTTGTACAAAACAGTACGTAATTAAGTTACCACTTGACATTGTTGGCGTTTTTTTTTTTTTTTATAAAAACTGGTTAAGCATTTTGTGCAGTATGTAGCTTCTGAAAATAACAATAGGTACACATGGTAACAATTCAGGTTATTAAAAACTTAATTTGCATTTCTGTTTCTAAATAAGTAATACAAAATATCGATCCAAATTTCAGCTTCTTGCTCCCAGAAGTTTCGGCTGTGCGTTGTCTGTCAGTCAGTCAGTAACGCAAGAGTTTTATATATATAGATATGAAATACAACGCAGACTTAAGGTAGACTTCCGAGCATCGCGGCCGATCGCAGCCGCGCGCGATCGATCGCGTGCGACTGACGCGCGCGGCTGATGCGACAATAGTCAGTGTATGAAAATGTATGGCGCCGCTTCCGAGGTATGCGACAGACGCGTGCGGCCGACGACAGACGTCGGCCGCACGCGGCCGTTACTATAATGAAAACTTCTTTGTATTGTATAGATACTCACTTATCAAGACTAAAATCCATATTGTTTCTGACTTCACGCTTAAAAAAAGGAATTGCAGTCTCTTGAATCTTCAGGGGCCGTAAACGCTTCGTACCGCCACAATGTCTGGTTTAGTATGAGGTCTAAAACGCCGCGTACCGCACCAATGGAAAGAATAGCTAATTCAGTGCCGCAGTGAGCGTGTTACAGAAAGGGCGTTTGTGCACTACACTGAATTTTACCGTCCGGCCGGCGCCGGCGGTCCGTTTTTTTACGGACCGGCGGCGGCGGCGTGGCATGAAAAACACGGATGATTGGCTTGTGCACTTGTCCGTCTTTTTACTCGCCAGGGCAGCGCAGTGATTACCTGATTCAAAGCCGAAACTACGTGAAATAACTAAATTCTTACTATGTATTATAAATAATTTATGATTAAAATACAACCAATAAAATTCAGTGTAGTGCACAAGCGCCCATACGTATTTCATTGCTGTTATCTCGGAACGGAAAAACACGGACCGGAAAACATCCTTGACCGGAATGGGGAAAAGTAAAATGTCGGACGGTAAAATTCCGTGTAGTGCACAAGCGCACATATACATTTTATGGCCTGCCATATCGGACCGTAAAAAATCGGACTGCCGGACGGTAAAATTCAGTGTAGTGCACAAACGCCTAAAAGGAGAGTTTATAAAAATCATCTCAATCCAGCGTTGACACATAAATTTTCTAACAGTGACAGACAACCAAAACTTAGAGATTAAAATAAGGAAGATGCATGGAAGTAGAGTGCGTGTCAGATAACTCTGCACGTCACTGGCGCGTTTTTGGCGCTAGTTACAGTGCATTTTTTTGTTCTAATGTTATAGAAAAGATTAGTATTCGATTTTTACCGCGCGCAGACTTATCTGACAAGCACTCTTTTACCTAAACTAATACTTCCATGGGAAGATGACAGAAAAGTGAGTATCTATACAATACAAAGAAGTTTTCAATATAGTCACGGCCGCGTGCGACCGAAGTCTGTCGTCGGCCGCACGCGTCTGTCGCATACCTCGGAAGCGGCGCCATACATTTTCATACACTGACTATTGTCGCATCAGCCGCGCGCGTCAGTCGCACGCGATCAATCGCGCGCGGCTGCGATCGGCCGCGATCCGCGGAAGTCAACCTTTAATGCTTTATTTTACTAAACTATGTTAGCTGTTGGTCTTTCTGTAAGAAAAATAAATAATTAAAAAATTAACTCTCTCTGCTCTTATCATGTTTAAACCGCCATATTTTTCTTACAAATGTCAAAACTAACTTGGATTGGAAGCGCATCAGAATGTAAAGTGGTGCTGTGGCCAGCACTCGCCATAATAATATGAATGTAAGATCTCATACCGCATTGCGACGACTCAGTTATTCTCCCACACCTGGCGACGGTATGCTAAATCTGTTGCCTAAGTAACAAGCTGACGATCTTGATCGTAAAGTTTGATATTTTTTTTATCCCCAACGGGGTAGCAGCTTTCATCACACCTGGGTGCATACCATCAACTTTAAGACAGCGATTCAAAAATAGCGCGATGCAGAATAGGTTCCTAAAATCAATTGCTTTCTTTCGTACTACGACCTTCTAAAAACTGGATCGCAAATGAATTGCTAAATGTGAATGACCGAACGATTTGTGTCCTTATTTTTTCTACCCGTCTCTTTCACTCGATTCTGTCATGCCCGGAGAGTGAGAGGGACGGGTATAACCTGCACGTTTCATGTTAGATTGGCAGAGTTATATGTCAAATAAGAGTATGTGACAGCTTAGCGGCTGTGAAATGTCATTGAATTATCACTGAATCGCTGTCATGAATAATCGAAGCAGATCAGTTTTGGTCCAAAACAAACCCGCAATAAGAGTTGATGGTACGCACCCTGATGTTAAATAGTCATAAGGCTGAAGGTGGAAGCGCACTACTCCCGGAATCCTCAATCACTGAGGAACTGGCTATCTTATCTCTCACTGCTGGAACACAATAATGCTGAAAACGTCATTGTTATGGCGTCAGACTTAGATAAGATGGTGGTAGTTAGCCAGGTGGACTAAGAACAAGTGGTAGGACTTGTTCTTAGTCCACCTGGCTAACCAAACCAACCAAAATCAATCAATATTATCAAGAAGTAAAATCGAAATTGGATTGAGGATCAATTTTATGAGGTCAAATCACTAGTTTCACTTAAATGATAGATACAAGCCACCTACAATTTCATCCATGTGTAATCTTTGTCAATCCGGGACAGTTCAGCCATCGGCATAACATTGAAAGATGACTTTATGAACTCCTAACATACTCGTAGTTACTATACGTTGCGATTGATGTAAGTAAAGCTAAAATCTATTCATTTTAGGACTGCATTCAATAAAACAAGTATATCTATCGGAAATGCTTTTGTTTGTATAATATACACTACAGTCAAATTATAGAATGGTCTATATTGCAGTCACAAACGTTTTTGTTACCTATATGTATTACTGTAGAATGAAAGAAAGAAGAAAGAAAGACAAAATATTTTTGGATTTCCGAATGTTCTACTAATAAGTAAATCAGTTCAATCAGCGTACTTTAGTGAATTAGATTATCTGTAAAATTGATATCATAGCATAGCAAACAAGCTTAGTGATCATTAACTTCACCAAATGAAATCCACTTTAAATTAACCTACTCTTCTCTTCTTCTTCTTCAGCCTATGTTCGTCCACCTGCTGAGTGTAGACCTAATCTTAGGCACGCCATTTTGTTTGTGCAACGGCTGTCTTTATCCAATTCCCTCCCTTTTAGTCCGATCAACGAGGATATTCGTTGTATGGAGACGTCCGGAAAATTCCCTCGTCGCTCAAATTTAGCACGATTGTAGAGTAAGTAATGCTGATTAAGGATCTGCAAGAATCCAAGAATATTTCCAACGCCAAGTTAGTCATTTTTGACGTGCCGTGAGCGCGTGAAAATCGCTTCTAATTTCTTTGAGAATGGTTCCTTAGCCTCATTTTTTTCTGTATGCGTACCTATTACTAGGTGGAAAAAGTTAATAAAGTTAGAAAATAACATTTCTTGCTAGAAGTTGAGATTTTGACCGAAATGTGAAAATATAAAATTGCTTCTAATTTCTCTTTTAATGTTTCTTTAGCCTCAAATACCAACTGCATACGTACGTATTACTTAGTTAGAATGAGTGTATGCAGGAATCCAATAACATTTCTTACTAGAACTTGAGATTTTTACCTAAACTTGAAAACGTTAAATCGCTTCTAATTTCTCTGTTAGTGGTTCCTTAGCCTCATTACTTTCTGTATGCGTACCTATTACTAGGTAGACTAAGTTTATAAAGGAATAAAAAACATTTTTTGCTAGAAGTTGAGATTTTTACCTACACGCGAAAACATAAAATTGCTTCTAATTTCTCTGATAATATTTCATTACCCTCAAATACTTTCTGCATAACGTATTACGAGTTAGAATGAGTATATAAAGCAATCGAAAAACATTTCTTACTAGAACTTGATATTTTACCTAAATGTGAAAAAGTTAAATCGCTTCTAAAATCTCTGTTAATGTTTCCTCAGCCTCAAATACTGTGTGTAGACGTACGTATTAAGAATGAGAATATGAAGGAAATTCAAAAACATTTCATAAAAGAAGTTGAGAGTTTTACCTAAACGTGAAAACGTTAAATCGCTTAGTGTCTCTGTGAATGTGTCCTTAGTCATAATTCCTTTTAGTGTTCGTACGTATTATTAGTCAGAATAAGTATATAAAGAAATCAAAAACATTTCTGACTAGCAGTTGAGATTTTTACCTATACACGAAATCGTAAAAACACATAATTATTTCTCTGTGAATGTTTCTTTAGACTCAATCGCTTATTATTTATCTGTGAATGTTTCCTTAGCCTCAATTACTTGTAAATATTACTAGTTAGAATAAGTATATAATAGTACATTACGATATTAGTGCGTTAAGATGGTTATAACATGCGAGGCGGAATTTCAGTCCGAGCCGAAGGCGAAGGCGGAGTCTCAGCCCGAGCCGAAGGCGAGGGCGTAATTGAGCCGAGCATGTTATAACCAATACGCAAGTATATCGTACGACGTTTTTAAACACATTTGCGAGGAAACAGAAAAAAAACATTTAATATTTTGTTAATTTTTAGTCTCTTTAAAAATGCAATGTGATTTGTATATAATTTAATATCGACACCATTTTTCATCTTGAGGGTACTTTTCAGCATAGAATATGTTGTCCACAACGAGCTAGGCTTATATTTACTAGCTAGTTCATTAAAATACGCCAAAACTACATTTCCGGAAAATGACTTGGCATTTTTCATGTTTTTCCACTTCAAGAAATTTTCATACGTGGTTATGTATCTGTCCTTGGATATTGACGGCAGCAAGCTGTCGCATGCGGTTCGCGCTTCTGTTAGTATATCCGGTGGAGTTGAAGTAATATATTGCTCATCTTCATTATTGAAAGTTGTCACTTTTAGATATTCACAATACAAGTACAAAGAAAATAAAATTTGAGAAAAATGAAGCGAGGATTATTTTCTGCCGTGGCTGCGTGAAAATGTTGGCAAAGACGCTAGAGCATGCAGCCAAGTTATTAAATAAACTCAATCTGTGAATGCACACTGTCTACTGACTGGCGCCGCGCGGCGATCAGTTCGAAATTTGAATAGCAACAGCGCGCTGCTCACTAGCTGGAGTCGTGCGGCGGCGATCAGTTCCATATTTGAAATGGCAAATAATACTGTTATGGAATTTGTATGGACTATAACTTAACTATTTGCTTTGGTAACACACGCTTTTTTTATGACCCGCTTTACATATTTAAAACCGGTGGAATTACATCAGCTTTACTAGCAAGGGTGTTAAAAAAGATATTTTATCATCAAGACCCTATACTATAGTAGTTACCTTCAATATGCAGACGACACGAAAATATACAGAGTCATCGATTGTGTAGAGGACTGTCTGCGATTGCAGGATGATTTGGATTCGCTCCAGGGGGCCAATTCTGCTAACGTTAAATCATAATCGTGTCTCAATCGTGTTTCAATTGTAGTGCTCTTTTACACACTAGTTACAAGAAATATGTACTTTTTTCACCATACTACTGATGGTCACACCACACACTACATTTACATCGCATCATATTGTCATAATTCTTGTAACTAGTGTGTAAAAAAGCAAACTACAATTGAAACACGATTGAGACACGATTATGACTTAACGTTAGCAGGCTTGGCCCCTAGGTGTATTGTGGTGAAAATCAATTGTTCTTTAATGCCGAAAAGTGTCACGTGATAACATTCACGAGAAAACATGCACCAATTTTGCATATGTACAAGATTGATAACGTGATGTTAAAACGTGTAGACGTGATAAGGGACTTAGGAATAATAGTTTACAGTTGGGACTCTCCTTCAATTCACATTTTGAACAAATAAAAAAAGAGCTTTCCGCTATCTTTGTTTTATAGGTAGGGTCTCAAAACCGTTCAGTAACCTTTTAACTTTAATAAAACTTTTTTTTTTAATGTAACCGTCTTTGAAAAGAAAAAACGAAAAAAATAATTATAATTTTTAATTCAAACGACGAAAATGCGCGACTTTTTTTTACTTATCTTAGTACTAACTGAACTGTTTGAAGTTGGTGCCAAGTCTAATAGGTATTTGAGGTAAATACGTCCTACACCTCAAGCTTGGGACCGTTTTTTTTTATGTTTGTTATTTCACTCAGTATAATTCGTTCTTATTCTTTTTGGATTGGCATCGACTTCAAAATCGGTCAAATGCGAGTTGGACTCGCCCATGAAGGGTTCTGTACCCACTTAACGTACCTATTGCTTAAATCTAGCCAAAATTCCAATATAAAGTCAGCAAAATATAACTTTGTTCTTATAGAGTTTGTATGAATGACAAAGTTATATTTGCGGTTTTTGAAATATGTTATATCTCAAAAAGTACATACCTACTATATCTCGTTCAAACCAATTTTCGTTGGAAGTTTTTATTAAGATCTACAGCATATATTGTTCCTAGATTTTTCACTCTTTTATTTCAAAAGTTAGAACCTTTATGTCATTTTTCAAGACCTATCTATCTATAGACACCCTACTCGAATATGTTTGATTAAAAAAATATTTTTAAGTTTCAGTTCTATGTATGGAGAGCCCCATTTAGTTTTTTATTTTTTTATACATGACGAATCTATAAGGGTTCCGCTTTTTGCCATTCGGCTACGGAACCCTAAAAAGGTGTGATTCTGATAGATCTTGCGTTCCTTAACATTTATTATTATGGCACCAAAGCTGTAACTTCATTTTTAGGGTTCCGTAGCCGAATGGCAAAAAACGGAACCCTTATAGATTCGTCAAGTTTGAACGAGATTAAGCACTTTTTGAGATATAACACATTTTCAGAAACCGCAAATGTTACTTTGTCATTCATATTAACACTTAAATTTTTTGCTGGCAAAAAATGAAAGTGTTATTTTGGTTTAGTGTAGGTAATAATGTAAGGTAATGATGTAAGGAAGTGATCAGTAAATGGTAAAGAAATCAGCTTACGATGTGTAACGTATTTTTTTATATTGATATCAGTAGGTACAATTTGATGATAATGATGTATGTATGTGCCTGTCTGTTTGTTAGTCTCTCTGTCCCGCAAAATATACTTCGCAACACTAATATAGCTGATACATCGGAATAACACACAGCCTACTACAATTTATAAAGATTTTGTGTAATTATCATTCAAATGAATAACTTAGGAGTTACCGCAAAAAAATTACTTGGTATCCAACAAAAAAAAGGGCAGTTAAAAAAAGAGAAACGGGATGCCAATTTTAGTTTTCGGTGTTTTAGAAGTGTGCCACGTGTTGCAATGGATGTCAATTGGTATTGACCTTAAAACAATAAAAACCTTTGTGTTATGTTGAGCTAGGGTAGCAATAACAAACCTTTATTATTTGTCACTTGTTTTGATTTATTTTCACGTTGTGCCAAAAACTACGGTCTTTTTGTATGGAATGCGCGAAGAAAGATTTCTGTTATTAAGTTCCTGTTCAAGTTGATCCAAGGTCATATTGATTCTCCAGAAATACTTGAACACACAAAATTCACACTTCCTCGAAGCGGAAGTAGGTTGCACAATCGCAAATTCTCAATACATTCACCCTCCCTTTGTATAAGTCAAGACTCGGTCATCACTCGCCACTGTGTCGTTCGTATGTGTCATACATAACTCCATCAGATTCAATTTTGATGTCATTAACGGTTCTGTGGCCTAAGCAAAGAAAGCCTTAAAAATATTTTCTCATAAAACTTTTATTTTATAGTATAATGTTTAGTTAGTAAGGTAATTTTATAATTGTTTTAGTTATAGCTGTAACGTACTTCCCAAGCCGGAAATAGTCAGTGTTTATTATTATAATCTATTTTACATTGTTATAATCTATTTTACGCATGTTTTGCTTGCATTGAGTAGGTTTCAATATGTAGTGCAATCCATACTAATATTATAAATGTGAAAGTGTGTTTGTTTGTCCATCTTTTACGTCAAAACGGAGCAACTGATCAACGTAATTTTTGGTATGGGGATAGTTTAAAAGCTGGAGAGTAACTTAAGCTACTTTTTATTACGGAAAATTGTAAAATAAAATCGGTAATTTTGTATGGAAAATAGTTTTAACTGTCGTACCTACGATACAAAACTGTAATTTCTTCCACGGCCGCTTTCGCGTCTGCGCGCGGTCAAAATCGAATACTAATCTTTTCCGTAAGATTAGTAAAAAACCATGTACTGTATTAGCGTCAAAAATGTCCCAGTCACGCATGCGCGCAGACTTATCTGTCACGTATCTATAAAACTTCTTCGTGATTTTTTATTTTCATCTGTCTCATATTGGTGAGACCTGACCAAAGAGCTTAGACTAAATACTGAGGTGACTGTAGTTTTCATCCTGAATAAAAAAGTGTGTTCAGCAAATTTGTCATTTAGTACGTAGTGGCTGTCAGTTGTCTCATATGACCATACGTATTTTTTCAAAGTGTAGGTGAGACGGAAGACAGCCACATTGCCACAAAAAAGTGTTAGTACTGCACTCTCCAGTTACCTCAGTACTTAGTCTAAGCTTTTTGGACCTGACAGTCTAAGGAAACATTTCCATAGAGTTTTGAGGCAATTTTATGTTTTCACGGTAAGGTAAAAATCTCAACTTTTAAAAACTACTTTTGTTATACAACATAA
Source organism: Crambus lathoniellus (assembly GCA_949710035.1). Taxonomy (NCBI): domain Eukaryota; kingdom Metazoa; phylum Arthropoda; class Insecta; order Lepidoptera; family Crambidae; genus Crambus; species Crambus lathoniellus. Next base: position 5,566,443 of record OX453304.1, read on the forward strand.
TAATACAAACATTCACATAGAAACAAGAAGCGATTTTACATTTTTACGTTTAGGTAAAAATCCAACTTCAAGTGAGAAATGTTTTTAAATTTCTTTACATACTTACTTATTTTAACTAGAAATATGTACGTATACAGGAAGTAATTGCGGCTCAGGCAACATTCACAGATAAATTATAAGCGTTTTTACGGTTTCACGTTTAGGTAAAACTCAACTTCTATTATGAAATGATTCTGAATTCCTTCATGTAATCATTCTTATACATACATACGTATACATACGTATTTGAGGCTGAGGAAACATTAACAGAGATTTTAGAAGCGGTTTAACGTTTTCACGTTTAGGTAAAAATATCAAGTTCTAGTAAGAAATGTTTTTCGATTCCTTCATATACTCATTCTAACTCGTAATACTTTATGCAGAAAGTATTTGAGGCTAGGGAAACAATAACGGAGAAATTAGAAGAAATTTTATGTTTTCACGTTTGAGTTAAAATCTCAACTTCTAGCAAGAAATGATTTTTAATTCCTTTATAAAGTGATTTTATCTAGTAATAGGTACGCATACAGGAAGTAATGAGACTAAGGAACCATTAATAGAGAAATTAGAAGCGATTTAACGTTTTCACGTTTAGGTAAAAATCTCAAGTTCTGGTAAGAAATGTTATTGGATTCCTGCATATACTCATTCTAGCTCGTAATACGTACGTATGCAGATGGTATTTCAGGCCAAGAAAACCTCTTGGCTCCCCGGCCTCTTTGTAATTTGACACCCACTTGACACCGGACTTTTGTTTTTTTTATTATTATTCTATGCTCAGGTGATTGCTAAGCATTGAGAGAATGAGGAATTAACAGGCTAACCGAGGAAAAAAATTATACGGATCTGAGCCTTATAAAAAAAAATTATAAATTCGTTTTTCGAAAAAACTTTGAGCGTGTTAGATATTTTGATTAATTATTGGTGTATTAATCGTAGTTTCGTATGATTTATATTTATTCCTTAAATAATGTTTAAAACATTATTAATTCAATGTTTCAAAAGATAAAAGATACGATTTGACTATCTGTTTAAAGATAATCAAAGACAATCACATTTCCATTTAATATTACTGTCATGAACCAAATAGAAAACCTGTTATTTGCTTGATAAATTAATCATAAATAATGTTGTTGATATTACACAAAGCTTTGTACAAAAAGCTAACTTTATTTATAAAATAATCTTAATGAAAGTACTGATTTGTTCGTTTGGCGCCATCTGTGGCAGAGTTGTGTGACTACTGCCAAATTTTAATTGGCTTAGACGAATGGCGGGACAGCCCCACCTTTTTAGATCCCTCTGGGGGGATAGTATGATAATTTGTGAACAGTCTCGTGTGAGCAGCCAAGCTGAGAGGTCTTGAAAAGCTAAGTACTTTTATACTGTTTTGTTCCTGATAAATAGTTATGATTATTGTCACCTATTAGCAATATTACGAAATAAAGTTATGTTAATATGTATCGGAGGTTCCTAATTTGTTAATACGTTGAGAGTAATTTAAGGAACACTTTTATAATAAACAATATAACAACAAAATAAAACGATAAATAATATTTAATAAATTTTAGTCATTGTTGAAGGTATTCTGTTTTTTATTTATTTTATCCCTGTTAGCAAACTAAGTTTGATCTGAAAGCTTTGAAATACATGGTGTAGAATCTTAATTTAGCAATGATTATGTATATAATCTCACATCAGAAGTGGGATCAGCCGACGACCTAACCTAAATATTAATACATTTTTTATGTTATAGGATGGATGCCACAGTTTCGGCTAATCTACCACCTGCCGCGATGCTGCCGCTTCAAGCTACGGTTCTCCAGCGTGGCAAGGTGGCGCTGTCATTCTTCGATCCAACCTGACAACAGAGCTGATTCCTGGTGCAAAAGAACAAAGACCCGGCCCGACCCAGAAAGTTGGAGCCTCATCCCAATTCCTGACGGTCGCTGAAGCTGGTAAAGCCCTTTGGGGCTCTGTATTGTTTCTGTTTCAAACTTTGGTACAAAATAAGAGAAGGAATTAAAAAGAAGTTTGTAATTTATATCATAGATTGATTGTCAATTTTGCTAAAAAACGTACATCTAGTGACATCTTACAAAAGCCATTATAATTATTCACTGCAGATTTTCAACAAAGCAAAAATGAGAAGTATTATTCTACTACCCTCAAGGTTTAGTAAGATTTAAATTCTTGAAGGAAATTACTTTCAATTATGGTAAATAGGTGAAGTTCAGTTTGATTAAAATCATTGTCTCATTTAATATTGTGACATGAAATCGGGTAGCTGAAATTAATATTTTTTTCTCGATCTATTTCGGTGTTTCAAATCGTGTTATAATTTTTCTTTCTATAGGAAGTCGATAAGAACAAGGTACTTTGGCTTCAACTTGGTATTTGTTACCTTATTTATACAAAATTATGTAAAGTATACTAGATTTCGCTAGAACCTATGAGAACTAGTTGTTGTTGTGTGTTAATTAATCGAAAGTCATTATCTTGTCCTTGTGTTAGTTTTTTTCTCCACATTAGTTTCAATAGGTTTCAATGATTCTTTCATATCTATTGGATCTTTAGGACTTGTTTCTGGTAGGCAGAGGTGTACATAATTAGAAATGATACTCCATTATATTATAATCACTCTAATGTCGATGTAAATTTAACTTCTCGTGATAAAACGGGCCGCTTTGAAAGGTATAATGGTGAAGTTTATTCGCTTAAACGTTGATTGGTATTCCAAATAGAATAGAGTATTTTCAAATCAAAGTACCTACCTACTATTTTTGGTGATTCTTCGGAATGGCCAAGCGTTTTGTGTAAAGTAACAAAGTTAAAAATTCAAGTCCATAAGTCTGTAAGCCCATAAGTCCACAAGTCTGCAAGTCTATAAGTCCGTAAATAGTTGGATACAATACATGTCGATGGGTGCCTGGAGTGGGGCTGCCATGGACAAATTGCAATTTTACGGGAAAAAAGATTGCATCAAACGATGCGGTATTTTTTTCTGGAGTTACTAATGATGTACACATGCTTATAGGGCTCAGGAAATACCTAAAAAAATAAAAAAAATAAACTAAATTGCCGCTTCATACTTTGACGATCGTTACCATCAAAAGCCATTGCTGTTTTATTCCGGTAAAAAGTTCGAAATCCATCCAACAGCATTAGTCTATTGCAACGTTGTGCGCTGTTCTGAAGGATGTATGGCAGATACAGTAGAATGGGACTTTGCAATGATATTACATAAATTTGATATTGGACTTGGAAAATGTACTGGTGAATGCTGTGTACATTTTGTAAATATAGTTGTATCAGAATGACTACAAATTTAATAATTTGGCGTTTTATTATTGTTTATGAATGTGTTTTATTGTGTTATTTACTTTTTAAACTATTCTGCATTGTCTGAAGATTGAATGGTAGAGAAGGGAAGCTAGCTAGTTCCTGATAATACTAGTATGCAGTTATATGAAACTAGCGGATCCTCGCGGTTTCACCCGCGTGGTATCCGTTCCCGTGGAAATATCGGGATAGGCTAAGTCACTCGGGAAGAATGTAGCTTTCTAATAGTGGAAGAATTTTCGAAATCGGTCTAGTAGTTTCTTTTTTATGTTGCACTGAGCAACACCAATATACCATTTATCAAAACAATAACAATAGGTAGTCTTTAAGATATTGAAATGTTACTACAATCTGAAATGTATGCTATTTGTAAGAATCTCGCCCTTTTTCACAATTATCAAAGTAGTCACCTACCTATCATAGGTAGATATGATATGAGAAACAAAAAATATCTTTTTTAAATCTTGGTACTTACGTACTTATATAAAAAAAGAACTATCAAGATTATTCAAAAAGAAATGGTAAGTTTTCTTGGGATCGATGTTCTACTACTGTTAGGAAAGGGTTAATCTTTTAATTTTTTCCCCTGTTTTTACGTAATTGATTAGATTTTGATAAATAAATTTAGATAAATCCGAAATACTATGTAAAACCCTGATAGTGGCATTAAAGTAATATTAAGTATATTAAGTACTAATCTTGTCATCTACCGGCCTAATCTTTGCGTCTTATTTACTAGGTTCATAAGTGTTTCAAGTTTTCATAAAAAATATTATTCTATTCGTATTTTCAGTACTATCCTAAAGATTATTTTCTTATAATTATTATGTATCAAAATCGAATCGAATGAAATGCGAGGATATCCCTTTGATTGATAAAACGACGCTTTCCTTCTGGTGGTGTTAAAAGTAGTTTCATAACTACCGAGCCTCGTAGCTCGTAAGTATCTCGGTAGCTCATTGGGAGAGCAGTGGATCAGATAGCCAAAGGTAGCGTGACAGATTTGTATGGTAGACTGATTTTTTAAATTGTTTTTTTATAAAATTAGTATATAGGTTCGTTGTTACTCAGCGAGATTGTTGGTGTTTTACAAATAACCCTGTATTGTATACTCCTAAAATGGTCCCACGGTCACTAAGTCAGGATTTGATGAAGGGATCCCAGAGAAATTGAGAGCAAACCTTCAAATTGTTTTAAGTAACTTACAATAAGTAAGTTACAAAAAACAATCAAAAAGTATTTGATTAATCTTTAAACTCATCCTTGTCATTGATGTATTAAGTAATGTCAGACTAGCCGAGCGGATTTAAAGAGAAAATTGGTGAACATTATTATCTCTCATACAATACTTAAACTGATTGTTTTAATCGACATGCCTTAAGATATCTTTGGATTCTTAATTAGATTTGATTCAAAATGTTTATTATGACTGAGAATTTTTTGAGATGCCTAGCGTGTTTCACTGTTGGTGAAATTTGAATATTTAATGATTAAGTTAACAAAATATAACATTTTAAGAATACCAAATGTGAAAATTATAATTTGAGTCTGTTTTTAACACGCGAATTAAAGTGTATACTATTGTTATTATTACGAAAGTTTAAATGAGGTAAGGATTAAATAGTCCAGGCAATATAATAAAAGTGAACGTTTCCAAGTTAATAATTGATTGTACGACATTATTGGCTGTTATAGATTATTATTGTTATAATATCTGATTGTGATAGATTGTTATCATGAGGTACTTATAATCTCGTTTGTAGTACACAGTTTACAAATTCATTTACATGTAAAGTTTAATTGCCTAAAATATTTCAGTATTATAAAGTTGAATGGAATAAGAGTGTGGGAGAATTAAATACAGAGACTAAGAAATATTTACTGGTATAAAGTATAAATTAAATTATAACACATGAACCATTAAGGAAACAAATTAAGTAAAATAATTTAATTAGAATCAATCTGAAATAATTAAATGAGTAACAAATTAAATAATTAAATGAGAAGCAAACTGAAATCATTAAATGAGATACAAACTGAAATAATTGAATGGGAAACAAACTGAAATGATTAAATGAAAGACAACCTGAAATAATTTAATGAGAAGGGTTGACAATAATCAGATTTTTATTTACTGCTGGTCGGTCCCGCCCTGATACCTTCTCCTGAGATTCATGTGCAGCAGGTGATAGGGCTGGTATGTCAAGGCCGGAGACTATGACGACGTATGACTAAACTGCTGGTCGGTCACTGCCCTGATACCTTTCCGAAATTCATGCGCAGCAGGTGATAGGTCTGGTATGTCAAGGCCAGAGGCTATTTTGAGTTATGAACTGCTGGTCGGTCACTGCCCTGATACCTTTCCGAAATTCATGTGCAGCAGGTGATAGGTCTGGTATGTCAAGGCCAGAGGCTATTATGATGAATGATGATAATGAATATGATGACGAATAATGACAATGACTATGTAAGAATATGATTATTGGTTATAATGGTTAGAATATATGGTAGAAATATGTCCTTTGAGAGCAAAGTACAGGTCAGTCTGGCCGTGATAGATTATTCAAATGATTTCAATTTGTTTCTTACACTAACTGGCATCTTGTTCTTTAAATTTCAAAAAGAAAAGCATCTCTACAATGGTTTAATAGTAATTTAGTAACATTGTTCCACTTTAATATAATAATCACACATGACAACAATCGTGGTCAGTTTGTGTTTCTGCTATAATTGCTGTCTAAAATTACAGTTGAAGACTTAAAGATACGGTTTGTTCTACTTATAAATAGAAATTAAAACGCGGAGGTCAGTCTACCCTTCGTGAGTTTTCTTGCCAGTTCTTTCTTCGAAGGGCCTCCCAATTTGTGAACTGGTGGTCGAGTCAGTAGTTTTTGCTTTGTGATAAAACAATCCTTAATCTAATTTATTCTAAATAAATCTAAACTGTGAAATAATACTAAATGTCAAAACGTAGGTATCTCGACTACGGTAAAAAAAAAAATTAAAAAAAAAGTTCGACAAAAAATAAATAAGTAGGTACCTAAACAGTGAAGGTCGTTCGTGACTTCGACTTGTCAGAAAATGTCAGAAAAAAAAAACAAAAATTTCTTTTAAACAAATGTAAATGTGACACAAAAGCGTAAGTTATTAATCCCAGTAAACGATTGTTTGACAATCGTATTTGACATGTTGAGCTATTATTATGTAAACTTCGAGAACGAAGTTTTTGTCAGTATGGCCGTGTTAGATATTTTGATTAATTATTGGTGTATTAATCGTAGTTTCGTATGATTTATATTTATTCCTTAAATAATGTTTAAAACATTATTAATTCAATGTTTCAAAAGATAAAAGATACGATTTGACTATCTGTTTAAAGATAATCAAAGACAATCACATTTCCATTTAATATTACTGTCATGAACCAAATAGAAAACCTGTTATTTGCTTGATAAATTAATCATAAATAATGTTGTTGATATTACACAAAGCTTTGTACAAAAAGCTAACTTTATTTATAAAATAATCTTAATGAAAGTACTGATTTGTTCGTTTGGCGCCATCTGTGGCAGAGTTGTGTGACTACTGCCAAATTTTAATTGGCTTAGACGAATGGCGGGACAGCCCCACCTTTTTAGATCCCTCTGGGGGGATAGTATGATAATTTGTGAACAGTCTCGTGTGAGCAGCCAAGCTGAGAGGTCTTGAAAAGCTAAGTACTTTTATACTGTTTTGTTCCTGATAAATAGTTATGATTATTGTCACCTATTAGCAATATTACGAAATAAAGTTATGTTAATATGTATCGGAGGTTCCTAATTTGTTAATACGTTGAGAGTAATTTAAGGAACACTTTTATAATAAACAATATAACAACAAAATAAAACGATAAATAATATTTAATAAATTTTAGTCATTGTTGAAGGTATTCTGTTTTTTATTTATTTTATCCCTGTTAGCAAACTAAGTTTGATCTGAAAGCTTTGAAATACATGGTGTAGAATCTTAATTTAGCAATGATTATGTATATAATCTCACAAGCGCTTGAATTCAAGCGCCGGGAGAGGAGAGGTTAACGGAGAAATTAAAAGCAATTTTATGTTTTCACATTTAGGTCAAAATCTCAACTTCTAGCAAGAAATGTTATTTTCTAACTTTATTACCTTATTCTACCTAGTAAAAGGTACGCATACAGAAAGTAATGAGGCTAAGGCACCATTCTCAAAGAAATTGTAAGCGATTTTCACGCGCTCACGGCACGTCAAAAATGACTAACTTGGCGTGGGAAATATTCTTGGATTCTTGCAGATCCTTAATCAGCATTACTTACTCTACAATCGTGCCAAATTTGAACGACGGGGGAATTTATCGGGTTACATAATATGCCCCGTTGATCGGACTATTTTGAGATAATAGTAAGTAAGTCCGTGATTTTTATAGGAGTCAACTGACAGATGCCTGTTGACAGGAGTAGTGTTGCTTTTTCAGTAAAGAGGTCAGAAATTCAAAAAGTCACGGACTTATGGACACGCCCTAATACAAATATTTCTTTTATAAAAACGACTTTCGTAACTAAATCGTTCGTAGCTTATGCCAAATCGTGAGTGCATCATAGAGGCGACGAAAGAAATATTATTCAAAATCCGGGCCGAATCCGTGACCGGGTTTGAAAGTGTCCGTGTCGACTGTTCCCAGATTGGGAGACCGCATTGGTCACCAGCTTGACCAACTTTTATTGGTTTGTTTGTATGAGAAATTTTAACACAGAAAAGCTTCCGTATTTTACAACAAAAATGCTTTATGTTTTTTAGTCAGGCTTTTTTCTCTGCTAATTTGACATATTTGCTTTTCGATCACTGGATACAAATTGACATCGATGTCGCACCAGTAATCAGCCTGATGATGAATCGACATATTTATGAACTTTCAATCAAAAAAGGTATGACTTATTTTATCATCATCATCAGCCATTTTAATGTCCCCACTGCTGGGGCACTGGCCTTCCTTATGGATGAATAAGGAGAATGAGCCATGACCCACCACGCGGGCTCAGTGCGGATTGGTGGGTATTAACGACTGCAAGTGCAGCCGGGATCAACGGCTTAACGTGCCTTCCGAAGCACGGAGGAGCTCGAGACGAAAAGTTTTTGGTCAACCATCCCGTGACCGACCATTGCGAACGTTGCTTAACTTCAACGATCGCAGGCCAAGCGCGCTATCCACTGCGCCACGGGCTCCAAAAAAACTTATTTTATAATATTTCTTATTCTTTGCGTGTCAGTGATTCAGCAACGAGTATCTGTGTACTGAACCATGTGAAAAGACATAGGTTGTCAGTTATCTAATGTTTCGTAAAAGCCTTCTTCAAGTGAAAAGGAATAAGTGTATTTATTCACGCGCGCTTGCGAGCGGGCAGTTGTCATTGTCAAGGTCACGGGACAATGCGCCCGGGCCGCGTGTAGGATTCATTCGGTAGTTCGGCGCCAACCGCCGTCCGCGCAACATCGCGTTCAGTTACCTACCCGTATTGTGACCGAGATCTCGAGTTTTTGCACCTACGGGTACCCGGTCGGGGTAAAGACTTGTGACCCGTGTGTGTTCGCCTTGAAAAGCGCCGGGAAGGTTTTAGCTGTCTATTAGGGCATTGTGTAGTTATAAGAGTGTTAGCTATAAGAGTTTCCCATCGGGGGTTGAGTGGAGATCGATTTGCCAGGCGCGCGCGCGCCGGCGAGACAGCGATCAGCCCCCCTGGATTACGGACAGTATCTTCTCGTTAAGGTAGGTAGCTTAAGTAACTTAATTTTGCATGAGAAACATCCGTTTCAATAAACTGTGGAACACAGTCGATGGTCACCACATTTGTGCCTGATCATGTTTTGGTAGCAGAGCGTACCTAGTTAGCGTACCTAATTTCATAGTAAAAATAAAATTATATTTTTTTTGTTAAAATCTCGAGGGTATTCCGAGAGGATTTGAAGTACTAAGAAATTGTTCTAGTAAATTCTCGAAGCGAATGTTTCTTACTTGGTGGATCCGATAATAGATAGACACTTATATAATTGTAGTCACATACTAGTGATTTGATACGAGTTTACTCGCCTAGATGTGTATATTTTTTTTGTGTGTCCGGATTTATTTGACGAATAGTTTCGTTCGAAAGTGTGTTTATTAGTACCACATACTAGTGATTTGATACGAGTTTACTCGCCTAGATGTGTATATTTTTTTTTTGTGTGTCCGGATTTATTTGACGAATAGTTTCGTTCGAAAGTGTTGTTTATTAGTACCACATACTAGTGTTTGTTCCGAGTCCGCTTGCCTAGTTAAAAAAGTGGAACTAGTTTTAATTATTAGTAGTATTAAATTACGAGTATTATTATTAAAAATAGTTTTGTTTTTGTTTGTTGATAACGGTTTAGTAGTTGATTTGCGAGGTTGACTTGGCCGTGCCGTGTATGCCATACCGTTAATCCTATACGTTTTGTTTATACCGTTATATTGTTAGCCCTTGAAATTGGTAAGTTGTTAATAATTTATGAAAATAGTAGGGTCCGTGTATGTCGTCCGAATTTTAATTGTGTTTTATATTATCGTGACGCGACCTATTTCTATTGTTTTTTTTGTTGATGTTTACCACTTTTATATTTCTTTGTTTGCTTTGTTTATTAAACGGAGTATAAATGGCTCCTACGAATCCGCTCGCCGTATCCAGGGCTGGCATCCAAGGAGTTTTGCGTTGGCTTGCTTGTGCGGTCACATTAATAGACCGAGCCGACCGGGTAGGCGCGTTGCTAGCTCGGTATGGCGGGCTGGCAGCTCGGCTGCAAGACCTGGAGCGCCACGCCATGGAGTGTCGCGCGTATTATTTAGAGAACCCCCCAGCTGATGATGCCGTGTCGGAACAGCTGGAGCAGGATGTAGCCCAGGCCTATGAGCTGGCTGACCAGTTCACGGAGGCGGCTGAGAGGGCCCTGGCTGTTCGGAAGGGGGAGCCGGTTTTGAGCGGGGAGGTCAAACCTACCCCGACGGCGTTGCTAGGCCGATTGCCTACTTTGGAGATTCCCACTTTTAATGGGGATCTGTCAGCCTGGATGGGCTTCATTAACCTGTTTGACAGCTTAGTGGATTCACGACGGGACTTATCCCCTAGTGAGAAGTTGGCCTATTTGCGCTCCTCCCTGCGAGGAGAGGCCAGCGCGGTAATCCAGCACCTGCTCATCAGCGACGACAACTACCAGGTGGCTCGCCAGCTTCTGGTTAGCAGGTACCAGAATGTCCGGTTACTGGCGGACACCCACGTGGCCACGATTTTGGCCCTCCCGCGAATCACGCGGGTACACCTGTTACGGAGGGAGTTGCTGAACCCGCTACTGTCAGCGGTCAACTCCCTAAGGCGATTGGACCTGCCGGTGGATCAGTGGTCCTTTGTACTGCTGCACATAGTCCTCGCCAAATTGCCCGCTGAAATGAAGGGGCGTTTCGAGCAGAGGTACGGAGGCGACAGCGCCTCGTATCTCCCGCCCTTCGCGGACCTCCTTCGTTTTTTGGAGGACGAATGTAGGGTGACGGACCACCTGGAGCCCGCCCCGGTTCCAGGTGTTGGTCGTATGGTGGCGGCGAGGGAACAGCCCCGTCGCCCGACCAATCGGTATGCTGCCTTCCAGCAGTCCCCTCCCCCCGCACCGAGTGAGCGGTGCAGGTATTGCAGGGGAGATAGGCACGTGGTGCACGAATGTGCCAAATTTAGAGGCCTCCGCCCAGAGGGACGGAGGGCCGTTGCGAGACAGCGCCAATGGTGCTATAGGTGTTTGGGGGGACACATGCAGTCGGCGTGTCCCCAGACAGAGGATTGTCGTCTTTGCGGAGGGAGGCATCACCCCCTCCTTTGTTTGGACCGCAAGGACGCCGGGAGCGACCGGGGTTCGAATTCCTCGCGCACGGGCGGGGGCCCGGCAGCCCGGAACCGGTCCCCTAGAGATTCGGCGGGGCTTAGCCCCCCCGTTCAGTCCCCCCCGGAGAGGGGGAACTATAGGAGAGACGCCCCCGCCACGGGCGGGGGTAGGGGGGTACCACAAGAGTACGCCACGGTGGCGATGGGCACGGGCCCTATTTGCTACTCCCCCCCCCTAATGGAGAGGCCTCGATTGGGGTACTATGTACCGAGGCACGCCCCACACGGGTATTACCCTGCACCTAGGAGTGCTGTTGGTCGGGGCCAGTATGTACCCGATTGGGACCCGCTCGCCCGGTACGAGCGTCCCACATTTGGCGCGCCGACTCAGGCGCGAGGGGGACAAGTACCCCCCCAAAATTTTTAATGGCGCCCCTGTCGGACCCAACCACCCCTCCGGAGCTTGTGCTGTTGCCAACAGCCTCCGTGAATGTTTGGGGACCTAAGGGCAATGTTGTCACGGTGCGTGCCCTTTTGGACTCAGGTGCCCAGGGGTGCATAATGTCCAGGTGGCTTGTCCGACAGCTGGGTCTTTTGCTTGTGCCGCATCACGAAGCGGTACGGGGGGTGGGAGACTCGCGGATCCCTGATCCGATTGGTCGAGTTGAGTTCTCCTTCTCCCCCCACTTCACGCCAAGGCCGAAGATCGGTGCTTCGGCGATAGTTTTTGATAAGGTGGTTGGACCACTCCCGCAAGTGCGAGTGCCGCCATCCACGATTGAGCTGACGTCTGGACTGGCTTTGGCTGATCCTTCCTTCCACCGACCGGGCCCAATACACTTGTTGATTGGTGCGGATGTCCTCGGTCGTGTACTGTGTGTGATCACGCACAATTGTGGTGACCATCTACTGTGTTCCACAGTTTATTGAAACGGATGTTTCTCATGCAAAATTAAGTAAATTAAGCTAGTCCTACCTTACTAGAAGATAGTGTTCGTAATCCAGGGGGCTGATCGCTGTCTCGCCGGCGCGCGCCTGGCAAAACTGTCTTCACGCAACCCCCGATGGGAAACTCTTATAGCTAACACTCTTATAACTACACAATGCCCTAATAGGCAGCTAAAACTTTCCCGGCGCTTTTCAAAGCGAACACACACGGGTCACAGGTGGCGAACTGAGCGCGAGTTGCGCGGACGGTGGTTGGCGGCGCACTAACGAATGAACGTGAATGAATGAATCACGCGCGGCGTGAACATCCCCCCGTCCCGGACAGTAGCAAACTGTCCGCCAACTCAATCTAAGGGCAGGCGAGAGAGGGTAGCGATCGCTCGCTTCAAAACAGAGTCCCCCACCAGGACCTCGGCAAACCTGGGCACACCATCCGACCCCGGATGAAGCTGAACAATGCGTCCTAAACGCCAGCGGAGGGGCGGCAGGTTTGGATCCTTTACCAACACGAGGTCCCCGGTCTTGGGTGGGGTCGTCCTATCCGACCACTTAACGCGTTGCTGCAAAATGTGCAAATACTCCAGATGCCAACGGCGCCAAAAACTCTGCGTAAGCTGCTGGAGCAATTCAAATCGCGAGAGCCGTCCGGAGGGCACTTCGGAATAAGGATATTCCGGCAAGGCGTTAAGCGGTCTGCCAATCAAAAAATGGCCCGGCGTAAGGGCCTCTAAATCATTCGCGTCCGAAGACAACGGACACAACGGACGCGAGTTGAGGACCGCCTCAACCTTACAAAATACGGTCGCGAGTTCCTCAAACGTGAGGACCGTCTCCCCAATAACGCGACGAAGGTGAGTTTTAGCGGCCTTTACAGTTGCTTCAAAAATCCCTCCCCAGTGGGGGCAGGATGGCGGGGAGTACTGCCATCGTACCCCTCTGCGAGAGAGTGTGGATCCGATCTCAAAATTATTCCTATCCAAAAATTCACAAACTTCCTTTAAATACCTATCGGTGCCCTTGAAATTGGTTCCACAATCGGACCTGATTAACGACGGCATTCCGCGGCGAGACACAAAACGATTCAACGTGGCTACAAAGGCTTCTGTGGTGAGGGCACTAACCACCTCCAGGTGGACCGCTTTAGTGGCCAAACAAACAAATACACACAAGTAAGCCTTTTCCGTTCTAGCATTACGAAGCCGCGATGTCTTAACGGTAAATGGCCCCGCAAAATCCGTTCCAACTCCTGAGAAGGGCATCGATTCGTTCACTCGATCGGCAGGCAAATCACCCATCTGGGGCTGCATCGTATCGGCGCGCAAACGATAACACGGGAGACAACGAAAAATAACGGATCGGATTATTCTCCGCGCTGACAAAATCCAGAACTCTCGTTGGAGGAGCGCGGTCAAAGCATTACAACCGGCATGAGCATTCTTTACATGTCGGTCTGTAATCAACAGTCTAACTAACGGTCCATCCTTGGGGAGCAACAAAGGGTGGCGTGATCCGTACGGCAGGTTGGCATGTCTGAGCCTACCTCCGACACGCAGCAATCCGGTACTGTCCAAGAAGGGATTCAACCGCACCAAGGGTCCCTTCAACTTGGACTTACTTGAGCGCAGGGCTTTCAGCTCCGGTTCAAACTCTCGCTGTTGCGTCACTCGCAACCAATGCAACAGAGCGTCTTGCCGCTCTTGTGGGGCGAGGACCGGAGACAACGATTTCTCCTGAGGCTGGCGACAATTTCGCACAAAGCGCCTCATCCAAGCAGTCACGCCGAGCAACTTATCAAGAGAACTGTAGCGGTCTAACAAAAACTCCATCTGCGGAGCCGCCACCGTCTCCACGGCGTGAACACGCATGCCTAGGTCTGGGACTCTGGCCACAGCCGGGGTGGCAGGCCATGAGCGCTCAGGCCGTAACAACCATGATGGACTCCACCATAGGTGGTGGTCCACTAACTCAGGCGCCTCGCAGCCGCGGGAGGCACAATCTGCGGGGTTCAATTCGCCCGGTACGTGGCGCCAAATCAACGGGGCCTTTGAAGTCTGAATTTGTGAGACCCGGTTGGCCACAAAAACCTCAAGGGTGTGGACTGAACTCTTCAGCCAACAAAGGACGACCTGGCTGTCAGACCACGCAAATATCGACCCCAAGTCGACACCGTTTCCCAAGGTGTCGGCAACATGATTGAGTAGCCGTACTAAGAGAGTGGCGCCGGACAACTCCAACTTCGGAATGGTTAGCCTAGTCCGAAGGGGGGCGACCTTACTCTTGGCCGTAACTAAGTGTACGGCGACAACGCCTGCTGCATCCACCGTTCGGATGTAAACGGCTGCCGCGTATCCGCTTTCGGACGCGTCACAAAAGCCGTGCAGGGAGGCTTTAAACTTTCCCGAAGGCAGCATTTGCCTCGGTATACAAACCCGATTGACGTCGGGTAGGGATGACACGAACCTCACCCACTCTCGTAGGAGGCTACCAGAGAGGGGCTCATCCCATGACAATTCCGCAGCCCAGAGCTCCTGTAGGAAGCACTTCATCGAAAACACTACAGGGCTGAGCCAACCGTTCGGATCAAAGGTACGGGCTACAGTGGACAGCACCGTGCGTTTAGTCCAGACCTTTGGGTCTGGCAGTTCCAATCTATATGTGAACAAATCCAGGACTGGTCGATACTGGACTCCCAAAACAGACAGCATGTCTGGAGTCTCCGGATTTTCAAAGAGGAGCGGCTCTTGCTGGTGGTCCTTAGGCAAATCTGCCAATAGGTCCGGTGAGTTAGACAGCCACTTCCGCAACTCATAGCCACCCGCCTTCAAGAGCGCAATCAGCTCATCACGTAAGACGAGAGCCTCATCTAAGCTCGAGGCCCCCGTGCAGATATCGTCGACAAATAAGGCCCCCCCCTCAATAAGAGCAGATGCCCGGGGATAGCGTAGCCGTTCGCGCTCTGCGAGCTCCAAAAGCGAACGGATCGCCACAAAGGGGCTCGACCGCAAACCATAAGTGTTGGTGTTCAGCTCGTAAGCCAACATCGGATCCTGGGGATCCTCACGCCAAAGGATGAGCTGGTATCGTCTATCCTCCGGGTGAATCACGGTCTGTCTGAACATCATGCGGATATCGGCCACAAAGACGACAGCGTGCCGGCGGAAGTTGGTCAAAACATCACAGACATCGTGATGCAACTTCGGCCCCGCATGCAGACACTGATTCAACGACACTCCGGTTGACGTGGGCGCTGAACCATCAAAGACCACGCGGATCTTCCCATTGGAAGTCTTCAAAACAGCGTGGTGTGGCAGGAAGTAATGTTCCACATTACGCCAGTCCAACTGCGAGATGGACATGTGCCCAAGGTCCAAATACTCCCGCATGAAGTCTATATACTTCTCCTTGAATGCGGGATCCCTGGCCATCCTACGCTCCATGGACAACAATCTCTTCTCGGCCATCGGCCGGGAGCTCCCTAAAGGAGGGCGAGCCGCCAAGAAGGGCAAGCGGGTAATCAAGCGACCCGAGAGGAGGCGCCCAGTGTTGTTCTGGTAAAACAATTCGCACTCCTCGGCTAACGGATCCAACCGCTTGGCAGTGGGAGGTTCCTCCACCTCCCAAAACTTTTGGAGAACGTAGGACAAAGTAGAGCCGACAATGGTCTGGCGGTCTACCGACGGGGTCTCTGGTGTCTGTGGTACCTTTCCCATCACCACATGACCCAGCGACGAGGACAAGGCGACAAGATCGGCTGTCTGCAAAACTCGCTTGCTTCCACACAGTACACGACCGAGGACATCCGCACCAATCAACAAGTGTATTGGGCCCGGTCGGTGGAAGGAAGGATCAGCCAAAGCCAGTCCAGACGTCAGCTCAATCGTGGATGGCGGCACTCGCACTTGCGGGAGTGGTCCAACCACCTTATCAAAGACTATCGCCGAAGCACCGATCTTCGGCCTTGGCGTGAAGTGGGGGGAGAAGGAGAACTCAACTCGACCAATCGGATCAGGGATCCGCGAGTCTCCCACCCC
This sequence comes from Crambus lathoniellus, assembly GCA_949710035.1. Classification (NCBI taxonomy): domain Eukaryota; kingdom Metazoa; phylum Arthropoda; class Insecta; order Lepidoptera; family Crambidae; genus Crambus; species Crambus lathoniellus. The sequence goes on from OX453304.1 coordinate 5,582,694, forward strand.
CCGTACCGCTTCGTGATGCGGCACAAGCAAAAGACCCAGCTGTCGGACAAGCCACCTGGACATTATGCACCCCTGGGCACCTGAGTCCAAAAGGGCACGCACCGTGACAACATTGCCCTTAGGTCCCCAAACATTCACGGAGGCTGTTGGCAACAGCACAAGCTCCGGAGGGGTGGTTGGGTCCGACAGGGGCGCCATTAAAAATTTTGGGGGGGTACTTGTCCCCCTCGCGCCTGAGTCGGCGCGCCAAATGTGGGACGCTCGTACCGGGCGAGCGGGTCCCAATCGGGTACATACTGGCCCCGACCAACAGCACTCCTAGGTGCAGGGTAATACCCGTGTGGGGCGTGCCTCGGTGCATAGTACCCCAATCGAGGCCTCTCCATTAGGGGGGGGGAGTAGCAAATAGGGCCCGTGCCCATCGCCACCGTGGCGTACTCTTGTGGTACCCCCCTACCTCCGCCCGTGGCGGGGGCGTCTCTCCTATAGTTCCCCCTCTCCGGGGGGGACTGAACGGGGGGGCTAAGCCCCGCCGAATCTCTAGGGGACCGGTTCCGGGCTGCCGGGCCCCCGCCCGTGCGCGAGGAATTCGAACCCCGGTCGCTCCCGGCGTCCTTGCGGTCCAAACAAAGGAGGGGGTGATGCCTCCCTCCGCAAAGACGACAATCCTCTGTCTGGGGACACGCCGACTGCATGTGTCCCCCCAAACACCTATAGCACCATTGGCGCTGTCTAGCAACGGCCCTCCGTCCCTCTGGGCGGAGGCCTCTAAATTTGGCACATTCGTGCACCACGTGCCTATCTCCCCTGCAATACCTGCACCGCTCACTCGGTGCGGGGGGAGGGGACTGCTGGAAGGCAGCATAGCGATTGGTCGGGCGACGGGGCTGTTCCCTCGCCGCCACCATACGACCAACACCTGGAACCGGGGCGGGCTCCAGGTGGTCCGTCACCCTACATTCGTCCTCCAAAAAACGAAGGAGGTCCGCGAAGGGCGGGAGATACGAGGCGCTGTCGCCTCCGTACCTCTGCTCGAAACGCCCCTTCATTTCAGCGGGCAATTTGGCGAGGACTATGTGCAGCAGTACAAAGGACCACTGATCCACCGGCAGGTCCAATCGCCTTAGGGAGTTGACCGCTGACAGTAGCGGGTTCAGCAACTCCCTCCGTAACAGGTGTACCCGCGTGATTCGCGGGAGGGCCAAAATCGTGGCCACGTGGGTGTCCGCCAGTAACCGGACATTCTGGTACCTGCTAACCAGAAGCTGGCGAGCCACCTGGTAGTTGTCGTCACTGATGAGCAGGTGCTGGATTACCGCGCTGGCCTCTCCTCGCAGGGAGGAGCGCAAATAGGCCAACTTCTCGCTAGGGGATAAGTCCCGTCGTGAATCCACCAAACTGTCAAACAAATTAATGAAGCCCATCCAGGCCGACAGATCCCCATTAAAAGTGGGAATCTCCAAAGTAGGCAATCGGCCTAGCAACGCCGTCGGGGTAGGTTTGACCTCCCCGCTCAAAACCGGCTCCCCCTTCCGAACAGCCAGGGCCCTCTCAGCCGCCTCCGTGAGCTGGTCAGCCAGCTCATAGGCCTGGGCTACATCCTGCTCCAGCTGTTCCGACACGGCATCATCAGCTGGGGGGTTCTCCAGATAATACGCGCGACACTCCATGGCGTGGCGCTCCAGGTCTTGCAGCCGAGCTGCCAGCCCGCCATACCGAGCTTGCAACGCGCCTACCCGGTCGGCTCGGTCTATTAATGTGACCGCACAAGCAAGCCAACGCAAAACTCCTTGGATGCCAGCCCTGGATACGGCGGTCGGATTCGTAGGAGCCATTTATAATCCGTTTAATAAACAAAGCAAACAAAGAAATATAGAAGTGGTAAACATCAACAAAAAAAACAATAGAAATAGGTCGCGTCACGAGAATATAAAACACAATTAAAATTCGGACGACATACACGGACCCTACTATTTTCATAAATTATTAACAACTTACCAATTTCAAGGGCTAACAATATAACGGTATAAACAAAACGTATAGGATTAACGGTATGGCATACACGGCACGGCCAAGTCAACCTCGCAAATCAACTACTAAACCGTTATCAACAAACAAAAACAAAACTATTTTTAATAATAATACTCGTAATTTAATACTACTAATAATTAAAACTAGTTCCACTTTTTTAACTAGGCAAGCGGACTCGGAACAAACACTAGTATGTGGTACTAATAAACAACACTTTCGAACGAAACGATTCGTCAAAATAATCCGGACACACAAAAAAAATATACACATCTAGGCGAGTAAACTCGTATCAAATCACTAGTATGTGGTACTAATAAACACACTTTCGAACGAAACTATTCGTCAAATAAATCTGGACACACAAAAAAAAATATACACATCTAGGCGAGTAAACTCGTATCAAAACACTAGTATGTGACAACAATTATATAAGTGTCTATCTATTATCGGATCCACCAAGTGAGAAACATTCGCTTCGAGAATTTACTAGAACAATTTCTTAGTACTTCAATC